>JAVQKC010153730.1:0-34739 GCA_036025475.1 Philypnodon macrostomus
ATAATAATAATAATAATAATAATAATAATAATAATAATAATAATAATAATAATAATAAACAAAATAAAAATCCTAGCCATCGAGTTTTACTTTAGGCCCTCCCCTGGCCTTTCCAGCAACCTCCAATCAGTTTCAGAGTTTGTTGTGCTGCCACACCTTTCAAAAACTAGCTATTTGTCAAAGTGGTAACCCACAAACTCCAGTTTCGGGGTTAAGGCCTGAGGAGGGAGTAAAGTAAGTAAAGGAGTAAACATTATTATGATATAATTATTATGCCATGTAAAGGGATCATATTTTATTAATATCAATAATTATCTCATAAATAATAACCATGTCTCTGTTTTCTATTCCATTCATCAACAAATGGCTTTGTGTCTTTGTGCCCAAAACAACACAGATTTTCCAGGTCAAGCACTGCATGTGAAGTGTGTGGTAGTGATCCTTGAGCAGCACACGGCAGACGGGAGAGATGGACACTGACCTTTGACCTGCGGTGACCCTGACCCTCCCCCTGTCCCAGCACCACACACGCACACATCTCCTAGTCCATCAGTGTGTGTCAGATCAAAGCTGGCTGGGGTTGAGAGGGACTGACCCATGGGAGCGAGCGGCAAGAGGGACCCCTCTTTTGGGCTGATCTCTACAGTGTGGACAGAGACACGCAGGCAGCTCCAAGGACAGCTCTGAGTGGCCCCCGGGGCCGGTGGAGCCGCACATCCACCGGGGTTTCCCAAGGCCATGCATGACAGAGTGGGACGTTTGTTCTACCGTCACAGACAGACATGCTGCAACACATGAGAGAAGACTCTATCAGTGTGGGACTGTTCCTCTGTTGGGACCAGTACAGGTGCTGTTCATCCATCTTCTGTCTCTCACTGTCAAGACACTGATGAGTGATCAAAACTCATTTATTTTAACAACATTTCCCGTGACTTCAGTAGCAAACTCACTGCTATAACTGTGTAGACCTTTCCCCCAAACAGCCATGGCAATTAAAGTGTGTAAAGTGTTATATTTGGTGCATTATCTTTTTTTTTAAGAATAGAAAAAGTAAGCCATAATCAACACCACTAATGACGCACTCTACCATGACTTGCCCTGCGCTGATTGTAAACATTCCTACACAGCACTGCTCTGCTTTAGCCTGTGTCATTACTGAATCTGTAATAATGAAGCCTTAGCCTCCTGGGATATAATCACCATAATTATTAAATATTGACACAGTATCCATAAAAAGATGTTATATGATGTGTTTACTGACTGTATCTTCACTTGATTAGGTCTAATCACTCTTCTTCAATGCCACTAATCACTATTAGATACTTAGCTGCTTGTCTAATTAGCCTGGGGGATTAAAGCTTATGTTAGCAAATATATTGTGATAGAAATAATCAAATCACTATTATAAAGCATTGATTTTACAATACCTCTATGTCTAGGGCTGTGAAATTCAGTGTGCAGCATTTGAAATCCCAGAGACACAGACGCATATTTTGGACTGCTTCATGCGTCTTATACTTGGCTCCAGGATTTTATGACGCACCCTGCCATTCAGACTAGGTCCCTGTATCTGCTGCTCCTGCCTCTGGTGAGCAACTATCAGACACTCAATGACCACTCGCTCACTCTCTTGTGTCGTTTACAAGGTGACAAACTTCAGTGCAGTGTCTGGGCACAGCTGCTCTCTCCTGTAAATGGGACATCTGATGTGATCTCTCTGTGAACATGGGGCTCACGAGAGTATTTAAACTATATCTGTTTTCCACATGGTTCAAGAGGCTTTAATTATGGAGTAGACTGCCTCAGCTGGATTAGAATATTGACATTTCAACCAGGAGGATTGAGATGATTCTGCTGCTGGGATGATGACTGAGGAGAGTGAGATGTTTAAGGGGATGGTGGTGAACAAGATCGTTCTGCTGCTGGGGTGGTGATGGAGGAAGATTTTCTGCTGCTGACTTTACATGCAAAAATGAACATGATTCACACAAAAAACAACAATGTGTCAAACAGTCCTCAGAGTGTGTTCATATGATACTTGAAGCTTGACTGGAGGTGAGAGACTCTGATAGTATCAAGCCAGACTGACCTTTTTAACTTCTACTTCCCTAGGTCCCTCCCCCTTCCTTTACCTTTGCACTTCCTCCAGGCACCTTTGGCACTTGGTGGAACCCAAGACACATGTCTACACACTAGTCCTCCTATGAAATTATGATAATATTTTAGTCCAGTTTTCCTAGGTCTGGAAGGCCAGTTCCATGGATGGTTCTGGTGACATCTGTCATGGAAGTTGTATTTAGGCTTGAGCCAAAATAGAAAAAGTTACAAAGACAGCTAGAGATATAACAGAATTGGCAAGTAGTGGAGGAGTGTGAGATGGTTCTGCTGCTGAGGGGATAGAAAATAGATGGAGAGAGTAAGATGGTTATCAAATGGCTAGTTAAGTGTGTGAGTTAGTTGTTTCTGGTGATATTAGTCATGGAAGCTGGGTGCTGTATTATCAAAATAGACAAAGTTACAAATGCAATTGCAAATGTAGGGAAGAAATCCACCTTGAGAGGAATTTCCATATAGCTTTTAGAAAAACAACAAACTTCTTCCTACAGGTCTATTTCAGGGAAGCCTCCTGCTGATTTTTGTACCTAGGAGGTTTTCAACATCCATACACATGTTGAGTCTTATCTCCATTGAACACCAGCCAAGAGTGTCCATGCAGCAGCAGGTACGAGCCTATTACTGTTTTCCCTGCAATGTACAACACCAGGCCTAATACTGAGTCTGGCCCACTGCTGAGACGACAGACTACTCCTGTGTTTTCAATCAGGACCACTTTACTTATCATTCTTCACTGATTTTTACAGAGGTGGGTAAAGTAAGTAAAGAGGAGAGTGATATTGTAGTGGTATTATGAGTAAATATGGAAAAAATACAGCATCTGAAATGTGAAATTTAGTTGGACTGAGCTACTGCAGTAAATTCAGACAGTGACTTTTTGTGTGATTACTGTACAATTTGTAAATGGAGCACATTCACTTTTTTCAGGTTAAGCATCTCAAATCTTTGGCTTTCTATACCTGCCTTTTCAACAAACATGAACAAACTTAACCAAGAAGGGAGACAATTCATTGCATCGCTGGCTCCAGAATTTCTTCTTCTTGGATCGGATCATTGGGTTGTTCTGTCTGCCTTAAGAGCACAAAAGAAAAGAACAGGGTCATGGCATTTAAGCACAGCCACCAGTTCAAAGGTTGGGCATAAACGCCAGTCTGGAAGAGAGATCCATCTTGGTCAGGAGAAAGCCTCTTGAAAGGAGTCCATGTAATCGCGGGATACAGCGTGACGGACCATATCGTTATTAAAAGGTATTGTTAGAGGGAACAAGAGACAGGGGTCACATTTGAAGTAGACTGCTTTATTGTGACACTGGAGACAAGTCCTTTACTGTTGCTGATGATGGATCTGAGGTTAGCTGTGACCAAAGTATAACATATTCAACTCTGCAATTCCCTAGCCTTGAAAAGAAATGTGACCCTTCTTTAGCTCGAGAGGGACTGGAAGAGCACAGACCTCAACCAAGGCATTGCAGTTACCTTCTAAAAGACAAACACATCAGCAAAACGTCTTTGTTGGAGCTATCTACTAAGCTCTTCTCTCAAGTGTCGGTCAAAAAGATCTCCAGATTTAAATGATCATGAGATTGTTCACGCTTAGAGAAACTAGAATATTTTGGGGGGAACATGCAAAGTGTTTATTTGTTTAAAGTAATAACTGAAAAGTTATCTACTTCAGTTTGTGTTCTTTTTTTTGCCTTTGATTCAGTTCACTTAAAGCTGTAGTTACCAATGACCAATAGTAGTTGAGTTTTTGAGTTTCTTATTTTAGGAAAACCTCTGGACAGCTTTAGGAGATAAAATACCAGTGTGTACAATACTCCTCACACACTTGAGCTTGGATCTTTAAATGCATATATTTTCTCGTGAGGATATGCTGCAGGTGTTGTGTGGTCAGCACCTGTGTTGTCTTTGTGGTGCTGTCATCTGTCTCAGGGCCGGCTTTGTGACTTAGGCCGGTGTGAGGACAGGCCTATAGGGAGCACTGATGATGGAGATACTGCTTTCTGCTGCATCTCCCACATTCTCACAGGAACCCACTGCTGCCAGATACAGGATGTCAGGTTTAAACCACAGTCATGTCTCAAAGTACTATGGGAGAATGGTAATCATTGTATGTAATTTAGTCATTCATACAACAAGATCACTATTCCTACAATGAACAATTGTATATTTTGTTCTGTCGATGCTTCCAATGCATGCGTCACATTCTCTTTTGATGATGAGTTACATTTTGAATATAATATGCTCCAGTATATCTACAGTATCTCCACTATGCTGCTGTATCTTTTTTAAGTGAAGAAACCCAACATTGCTTCTACCGTCCAGTGGCATTGGCTGTTGTAATGAAGCGGGCATGGCCATTAGGGGGAAAGGGGGCCTTAAAGGAAAACTAAACAACTTTTCACTGGTCACATTTATCCTTCACAGAGCTCCCCCTACAGTTTTGCATCTTTTTATTTGTTGGAGCTCTCTGTAAAAGCCTTTTTGGTGAGACCTGTGACTTGACCTGATACTTCCAGGAACGTTCATCATTGCAAGAAAGCTTCATTCACCCCACAAACATGCAAAAACTCTTGTCTGGAGATAAACAAAATGAATAAAAAAATGAAAAAGTGCATAACATATTGCCTTTAACATCCGTGTCCAGTCGTGCGTCTCTCCTCCACTGTTCCAGATTCAGACTTTTATTTACTTCTGCTGCGGAGCTGAGTGTTGATAAATGACGGTGCTGTACCCTGGGACTCTCCTGTTTAAGGAGCAGAGAGGCGATTTATGAGCGCGCTCTCGCAGGCTTCACAGTGATTAATCGACGTGGTCCAGCGTGGCCACAGGCGGGGCGGGGGCGGCCGGCCAGCCTCTGTTTGGATAGGCAGATAACATCAAAGCGGCCTGCTGCTTGTGTTAAGAAAATACTGCATTCTGGGTCAGTGCAAATGAATCCAGGAGGAGCTTGAGACTGCTTTAAATGGCATTCACAGCTATATCACTGTGAATGACCAATGAGGCTGGTAATGTGAATAGGAAGACCAACACAAAAAGACTTTAAAGACATTGCTGTAACTCCATCAAGTCTAAAATACAACACAATCCTTAAATATTTAAAAAATACTGATCTGTCCAGTAACCTTTGACCAGTGAGAGACCAGTGAGAGACCAGTGAGAGACAAGTGAGAGGCCAGTGAGAGACCAGTGAGAGACAAGTGAGAGACCAGTGAGAGACCAATGGGAGACCAGTGAGAGACCAGTGAGAGACCAGTGAGAGACCAGTGAGAGACAAGTGAGAGACCAGTGAGAGACCAGTGAGAGACCAATGGGAGACCAGTGAGAGACCAGTGAGAGACCAGTGAGAGACCAGTGAGAGACCAGTGAGAGGCCAGTGAGAGACCAGTGAGAGACCAGTGAGAGACCAGTGAGAGACCAGTGAGAAAAACTTCTATTGGTCAAAGTTGTAACCCACAAATTCTGATCTGATTTTGCTGTCGAGGCAAGGGGAGGGACTAAAGTAAAATAATAATTGTGACAGACTACTGACTTTATATCATAAAAACTTTATTCGATACTCAAACATACTGCCTTTCCTGTTTGGCTTTTGCTCCATGTAATATAAAGTTGTTAGTCCATCCCAGCTGACAGTTCAAACAAATTTGTATGTAATGACTGGTTAAAGGTGTTACCCTCAGAGATATTTACCTGTCCCACACCTGCACCCTTGATCCCGGGGTCACAGTGATGGGGGCAATGCTCGGGGGCGCACTCTTTTGATGTATGTCCAAAATCGCCCACTGTGGCTCACCCCTAGGCTCGAAATCCTTCTTCTCTCAATGTCTCTTATGTCAACTCTTGGCTTTGTCTGGTGGTGCCATTCCCATGATGAAGCTGACTAACCCAGGTCAAAACCATGATGAACTGAATAGGGAATGATGACTGCAGACTAGATGAGTGTATACACTAAATCAAATAGCTCTGAACTGGATAAAAAATCGAAACCAGGATTAAACCAGTCAACCTGAACATAACATAATGATAATAACATACATAACATAACATAATATAAACCCGGCCTGATCCTGGACTAAACCAGGTCTAAATCAGGACTTAACCAGATCTAATCCAGGACTAAACCAGGAATGAACCAGACCTAAATCAGGACTCAATTCACTAAATCAATACTTCCAAAATACTCATTAGTATCACTAAGAAGAGCCCCATGTATACCAGTGGTAACAATACCAGAATTTGAGAACCAATACTAGTTATGTTTTAGCACTGAAGTCATTTAATCCTTGCTGTGATGTGTATTTCCGGCACATTCTTTAAGGAAGAGAAGTTTTGCCGGAGCCGTATCTCATTTACACATCAAAATCTCTTCTTTCACATTGTAAGATCTCCATACTCCTCGAGCCAACAGGGAATCATTGAACGAATTTCCGCTCCCTATTTTCTACTTCCAAGCGCTTTTCCGTGATTACTAAAAGGATGCCAATTTAGCCGCTGAATTCAGGCCCAGGTGAAAGGCGCACTGTTACCTGTCCGCTGGGGTAGAACCTGTGCGGTGGCTGCCCTTTCCCATGCTTCCACCATGGGACCCCGACCACAGGCAGACAGAGGGGACACCTGTTCCCTCCCCGAGAGTGGCCAACATCTGAAATCTTAGCGCGGGCCTTACCTATTGAGAAGGGTCCAGCACGATAAGGCCCCGCACTGTGATGGGACGGGGGTAACCTGAGCAGCGGGCAGGAAAGGGGACGCCTGCAGGTAGATGAAGCTGCCGCAGTTTGCCAAAAAACAGTGCCTCCTTCTGCGGGACGATTACCCACACTTGAAATAGAAAAGCCATTGTCTAGCTACGAGGCTCCGCTTATCTGTGTATTCTTTATCGTCAAATATAATGGTGGGCCTGTGCTGCGCTAAAGGACAAAGTTTATTGCCAAAGAAGGGAGGAAGGTGAAATTAAGCGTTCCTGAAGTCACTGGTGTAAATCAGAACAATTATAGTCAGGAAGGAAAAACATTAGCTTCTCCTGGAAATACAGTGGACTCAAAAGCATAAATTCCAGGCCTGAAATTCCCATCAAATTTTATACAGTTTTAACAGTTTGTGTGCATAAGGCGCCTGGGACCCCACTATTCACGTCATTTAAAAATGAAAAAGGACTGATCTGGGAATGAAGGTGCTGCACTGAATCCACTAGATTGAAATATAAAACCATAACTCCAATATTCAAACTGTAAGTTCTAAAGAAGCAGTAATTCTATTCATTCATCTTCCTCTTCCCGGGGTTGTGGGTGACTAGAGTCTATGTCAGCAACTATGGGCCTAAGGTGGGGTACAACCTGAACAATAGCCATGATAGTTGCTGGGCTGAGACAACCATTCAACTTTCACATTCATTCACAAGGGGCAATTCAGTTATAACCTGTTGTCTTTACACATTACCACGTCTTTGGAGGGTGGGAGAGAACCCACGGTAACACAAGGCGAATATGCATGAATAATTGTGTTCTCGGCTGACTGGAGAATCAAACCCACAACGTTCTTGCTGAGAGTCACAAATGCTAGATACTCTATTGAGTCTTTCCATTTGTTCAAGAAGATATAATTGCATTTTCAAACTTCTAAGGCTGGATATCCCACTAAAGATGAGTCACCCTCCCAACAGTGAACTTCTCGAAAAAACAAAAAAACAATAATAGTAATCACCATAGTTTGCTGCTCCCAGTAGAAAAATCTGTGATCAGTTTTTCCTTCTCTCCTCCTTCTGTTATTTACACCATTTGCAGTGAAACATCTTCAAAAGTGCTCCATTTTTTATATGGTCCAGTTGCTTAAGATATGGTGTAAAAATGTCAGGTTGACTACAGTAAAGATGGACATAGAGAGATGCGACGGCCACACAGGGGCCGTTACTGAGGTTCAGAGGTCAATGTCTTTGTGCCTTTGGAGCGTTTGAGGAAATAAGTTGAAGCAACGGCGCAAGGAGGAACAATCGTAGAGGGGCCCAGATGCACGGTTGTCTTTAAAGTCTACCTTTGACTACCATAGGCCAAAAGAATGACAGATCTCCTCTCATTTCAGATGGATTTTGATCTCTTTGTGAATGTAGTTTGAACTCAGTCACAAGAGATTCCCAATTCTTATGAAGAGAGAAGGCTTTGTAGTATTCTGATATTGTGCATCAGAATAAGACAGACACTTTTGCATGTACTTACCTCTTAATATAGAAATATTGAGGTCCATAAAAGTCTTTCAGACCAACTGAGAATGTGGCAAAACTGTTTCTGACCAGTTTAAGCTGAAGAAAAGTTAGAATCAAGTTAGGTATATACTTGGTTTAGTTCTGGTTGAATCTTGGTTTGGTCATAGCTTAGACCTGGTTTAGTTCTGATTCGTTCCTGATTTTGTCCTAGACCTGTTTATGAGATAGTCTTTGTTTAAACCTGGTTAAGTCCTGGTTTAAACCTACAGTGGTCTAAATAACATTTATGTCTGCAATTTTTATGGATTCACATGTTTTTCAGTGCAGAGTTCAAACTCATCAGTGAATCAAATGCACATGTATTTTAATCCAAACCTTCTTCAAAACAGCCTCCATTTGTCTTGTTTTAATGGTTTACCAGAATGAGGTTTCACAGGAACTTGAAGCTCACATGTTGAAAGCTTCTCTGTATTGTTCAACACTGGTTGACAGCTTAATGTGCCTCTCTAATTTATTCCCCTTCCCATCCTTTGACTCAGGGGGAAAACACGTCTTGTGGATATGCAATAGAAGAGGGCATGTTATTGGGGACAGTCCGTTAAGCTGTCCTCACCTTTCCGCCTGACCTCAGAGTGTTTCTTCAAATGTTTTGTAGTCGAGGCATCCCTGGCTCACTTTGATTTATGGTCCAGTATGTTGAGAGGAAAATGCAAGGAGCACGCACAGAGCAATATTGATCTTGGGCATCAGTGAGTAAAGAAGGAGGAAGCAAGGAAGGTAAGAGCGGAGACAGAGAGGAGACTGAGACAGAGCCCATTAAGCCTGTTGCCTCGTGCAGGAAAAAGACCAAAGCAATATGATGGCTGCTCTCCTGTGGCAACGAGAGGAGCAGAGTGGAGAGTATAAGGGGCTGTAATAAGATAACAGCAGCATTAGCCCAGGGGAGAAGCCTTTTTACAGATGCTATCAGTGTGAGCACACATCTCCATCATGGCTGCCACATGGTCTCCACGCAACTGCAACATCATAGCAGAGTAACAAACTTACAGTCATTACATATTTATTTGTTGGTTTGTTTATTCATTCATCTTATTTTTTACAGAGTGATACCTCAGTGATATTAACAGACTTAACAGAGGTCCTACAGATTTTGTTTATGTTTGGAAATACATTACAGATACACAATACTATAATATTGAGGTCTACATTCTGAAACCAAAATGATCTTATTTCAGGGGTAATTGCCCCATTGCATCGTTCCACATGACCTTTTATAGATTCAGAAAATGTACAGCTTTTATTGGTGGCAACATTTTTCATAAAAATGCATTTATATACATTTTTATCTTGACCATGAAGCAAAAATCTCTAAAACGTAGAACTGTCAACATTCATAAAGATCATGTGATGCCATTTAAGGCCAGAAATATGATGTAATCAGGTTATATTATGGCGCGTTTACTCTAACTCACATAAGGTATGTAGGGGGGCTTTAAGCAAAATTGTAGAGATTGTAAAATGCATTTTTACATATCAGATTATGAAGATTCTGTACCAAGTTCTTTTTTCAGTGTTGGACCTTGAATTAGTCTATATTGTTTATTGGAAACGTCTAAAGTGCAAGTGTCTGTGAGCACCTTGAGTGGATAACCATATGCTGTCACAGTAGACCAGACGTGCCTCATATTGAGAGCTCTGTTGACCTGGGAATTGTGTGGGAGGTGGGGCGCGGGGGCGGAACGGGCACTGGGGACTTGTGAGAGTTTTCACAAGGTACAAATTAAGGTTTTAACTACTGCAGCCCCGATTCTCCTTTACTCAATATGCGTAGGTTTGCAGTTGCGACCAGGGCAGCATAAAAATCACAGAGAAGCTTGACAAAGTGCTGGTTACTTTAGATGTACATGGCAAAAAATGCACAGAAATAGTGTACGATCTTACACCAGAAAGGGCCACACATGAAATCAAAGGCAGATGTCCATCGCCTTCCACTGGACAACATCAGCTGTTGTTTCTCCCATGTTTTCTTCAGTCTCCACAATTACTTCTCAAACCACAACCAACTAAACATGAGCGGTCTTTGTCTGAAGAAGTGGGAAACCCCTTTTTCTTCTTCTCCTGGTTGGGACACAGGGCTGGAGCCACAGCACGCTACATCAGTGAAGTGTTATTATGGCCAAACATGCCAGCAGTCCTCCCTCATCATGCAACAAAGCCACTAGTATGTCAAACAACTGCAGCACTTTGTCAGCCTGCTCATTTGCAATCTTACTTTTGGTTCAGTTGGTCTAGCAGAGAAAATAGCTTGTGAATAAACATATGGAGGACATACAAATGTGTTTTGGTGAAGTGAAGTGTGTCAGTGCACTGCAGGTCTGGGAATTTTTGATATTGTATGCTTCTGAAAACTGATCAAACACTTACAACTTTATTGAGTCATTCTACACAGTGTTGGCAGCAGATAAAACTAGAGGTGAACCCAAAAGCCATGCTTCACTAATCCATTATTATTTTATGAAGGACAGAACCTGTTCCTGTCTGTTACTTGCTGTCTGTCTGTATGAAAATGTAACATTTTTGAGTGGGCTGCATATTTTTCTCTATAGTTTGTCCTAATGGTGCCCAATCAGTTCCACCAGGTCTGTTCCAATGGGCTCGGCGGCCTCTAGCCTGATTACACTGAATTGTGGGTATTTCCTGCCTCTAAGCCTTGCATATGGCTTGAGTAAGGCAGTGGCTGAGGGAACTACCGTTTCCCTCCACTACATCTTCATTTCTTTCTCTCGCACTTTTTTCATTGGAAAAGCAAAACACTTTTGTTTTTTCTGGCTCCGCTGTCAAAATACCGAGCGGGGCTTTGGCTCGGCGTCTGCGCTCTCATAGCCAAGAAAAATCTCACGAGACAAGTGTGGCTAAATTCAGTTTAATCCACATGATCAGCGCCCGTCTGCCGACCCAACCACACCTCAGTGACCTATACTGACATGGCAAACATATATTCATTAAACATGGTCTAATTAGGACCGCGAAGTCCAGAAAATCACATTTAATACTTTATATGGTCCAACACAATGATGCAAATGTCTTTCTCTTCTTAAAAGTCCAAATCAATGTGAAATCTAACCTGTAAAAGAAAAGGTTCATGACATCTTCACATAAATGCATTAAGGCCCATACTTACTTTGCCAGAACTATTCTAGTGGTTTTATGAGCAGGCACTTTAGATAGAAGATTACATTATATTATAGCATCTGACTTTTTGCTGGAAGAGAATGGTTTGGGAAAACGTGAAAGTAGCTGTGAATGGAATCAGTAGAATTACTATTTATATTGTGTGCAAACAAGAATGGAGACGTATGAGACATGTTAAGTGCAACGGTGATGAGTAGGCCTTCTTAGCAATGCAATAAGATATGATTCATATTTGTTGTTTGTTCATTTCACTTCTGCATTTACCATTCTATCAAAAATGGACTAAAAACACATATTTTTTTCCACAATACATTAGCTATCCACTAGGGATGCACCGATATAAAATTTCTTGGCCGATACGGATATTTCAATTACCAATTTGGCCGATACCGATTCTGATCCCGATATTTTGTAAACATGTTTTAGTCGGTAATGTTTAATAACACTTAAGAAATCTACATATACATAACTGCTTTAAATGTATTGATTAATCCATAAATATATATATTTTTACATTTTGTCTACTAAAGTTAGACCTCTCCAGTGAGATTTTCTTGTTTTTCTTGTTTCTTGATACCAATGTTGAGCCATTATATCTCCTAATGCATCACTACTATCCACTGCTAACGAGCATTTTACTGTCTTACTTGCTCCTCTGTTTTGTATAGGTGTTCTGTGGCTGACGATAGAGACAGAGGCAGGTACAGTAAATCACCAGTGTCCTAATGTGATGGATTGAGTCGTTGCCCTGGTGCTGCGACCATTGGCGTGTACCATAAAAGGTGCCTCAAACAAACACGAAAGCCCTTAGTGCCTACTCGGGTTACCTGTGACCACACTCATCATTATATATCGCTCATTGATGTGATAAAATGGGAAATATTCGAATAAATGTATCAAAAATAAATGTGTTTTTCAACAGTTGTTGTTGATTTGCCCTGATATGTAATGTGATAGGAGGCTAAAACAAAACATGTGACCCTAAAATGCAATGCAGCATGTAATGTAATAGAGTGCATTTTATGGTTAAAGGCTATTTTTTATTTAGTCACAATTTTCAGTGTAAGCACAAAATTGTCCAGTTAAATCACCCAAAACAGATGTAAGAATGCAGATCAACTACAATGGATGTCCTTCCGTGTTCCTATAAGTGCAAAAGAAGGCCACTCCCCCCAGTAAAGGTATTCTTCAATTTTACTACATGACATAAATCAAATATTATAGAGGTACAGAGAATAAAGATCATCTGACATTTTTGGCGTGACAGTTCCGCCATTTCTGCATTTAAGTGGCGATGGGAGCTTTGTGGCACTAGGCCCGAGATCTCTTAGCTGTATAAAGCTTCGTCCCCTGGCAGTGACCTGATCTGTCAGGAAGTAACCAATAAGGAATATATTAGATAAGCTAAAAAAAAAAAAAATACAAAAAGTTCCCCCAAAATACTGCGCCTCACCTGCTTCCCCACAAGAGACTGAAAGAAGGAGGCGTCCATATTGCACGCTTTCATCCGAGCAAGTCCATTAAAATGAAACTTCCCCCTTTCTTCAGGTTCAGATGATCTATGGGGCGTCATGATACTCTTGTTGGAAGGTGTTGTGTTCCTCTCTGCAGCCTGTGTCCAGACAAGGGTGGTCCGTGCAACCGGATCTCTTCGACATCGCGTGGAACATGAAAACACGAAACATAGTTATTGATCACCGAGTCCGCACTAATCAAATAGCACTCTGGTTTGTTTGAATCTAAAAATGGTTACAGTGGGTGTTTACCGTTGCACTTTTAAGACCCACCACCACCACCAGCCTGCTCCCACACACACACCCCCACCCCCTTCTTCAATAAACACAGACAGTAGAGTTATTTGTATTGTTAAATTTACATTAAGTCAGATTTAATCGCATCAAGCCGCTAAACAGATCTTACAATAATGGGCCTGTGAGAGAAAATTGCAATCATCTGTAAGGAGCCGGCGGCAACGTAATGGACAAACCTAATTAATTTAATCTAGTTGCACTACATTATGGCTGCACTTTATCATTTCAACAGATGGAGCACCAAAGAAATTAAAAAATGCTCTCAAGGATATGTGGCACTCACTATTATGGTGCTGAAGGTGTGTGTGTGGGCTGCTGACTTGATCATATGCAGGCCTCGACTCCAAAGCGCTCAGATGAGTGCATTCTCAGGCACAAATCAGATTAGGTAAACAGTCAATTGTTGCAACAAATCACCAGAACTGCCTCTTGATTTATCACTGAAGGCTATTAACGGCTGTCCATCCTCCAATCATTCAGTGAGTTATTATTATCACTGGGCTAGAATGACTACTCTACTCTAGTCTGTCGGCCATTCACACAAATAGGCCTACACAACTGTAAAGTCTGCTGTCTGTGATTTTACATTTTCACAATTTTTACTATGCTAAATGCAACCGCAATAAACTCACTCTAAAGTCACACTGTGGTGAAACACAAAAAAAAGGTTTAAAAAAAAGTGTCAGATCAAGATTGACCCATAGGAGGCGCTCTGTAATAAAGTTACCACGTTCAAATTTCTTCAGAAAGGCACGTGCTGCTCCGTTGGATATCATATGCAAAATCTAAATAAAAGGCAAAAGACAAAGCTTTGGTAGACAGACTAAAATACTCCAAGGAGTTCGCAGGCCCCAATGTAAGTTAGGTTTAATTAAACAATCAAAAGTAGACCAGTGTTGCATCCTGTCAAAGAGAAATCTGCGAGCCTGATGCACAAGGTACTTGATAACTTTATTTTATAACAATTTGATATTTGATGTTTTAATGACTTGATGCACGTTTGTTTCTCTCCAACAGGAACAGCAGCCGTCACACAATGTAGGACAGTGCTGGAAGGCCCTAGGCAGCTGCTTGAATAAAAACAGGTTTGGGAATATACTTTATTATAATATAATATACTATATTATAACCTAATGCTAATTTATTTAGCAATATATATTTACAATATAATTTATTTTATTTTATTTTTTATTTCATATGTAATTTATTATGGGATTAAAGCGTTTGTAATTTTCTTATTTTAGAATTTATTTGCTTGAGATCTATATTTATTTCTCTGCTTGAGAACCATATTTACCCTGTAGAAAATCCAGGACATTTATCAAAATATCATTTGGCTTAAGTTAACAGCAGTTGTACCTATGTTTTACTCTCATATATTTTGCCTTAGGCTGCAGTCATTTTTCTGTCTAATTATTTCCCTTTTCACTGTGCACCACACTTGACAGTGATGGATAGCAGGTTAAAAATGGACATTTTCTCCTGAGTTGGTGTATGTTGGATTGACTCAAGCGTTCATGGACTTCTTCCCTCAGACCAAAAGACCTTGGAAAGAATGTGTTCCCCTCTGCTTTTCTCATTCCAGTATGATACAGTTTGTCTTCATTTTCTCTGGACTTGGACTCATTTTCATGATGTATTACTGAAGCACATCAGCGAGACAGAAGTGTAGGTTATGTCAAAGTTATGCCATCATGATTACAGTCGGGGTTGCAGTATTTGGCATTCTTTTCTGAAGCCGAATAAGCACATGCTCAGAAACATGGTTTGTGCTCTGTTGGACGAGCTCTCTTGTCTGAACATCGCTGTCAAATATAAGTAGTTCTTCTGTCTGCATCTCAAATTATGTCACCAAATAAAACTTAAAGATGATAATGATTTATTTTGTCCTAGTTCAGACCTGGTTTAGTCTTTACTAAGTCCAGAGACCATAACCTCTGCTGATAACATTATTATCACATATTTCTTTGTATACAATAGGTTTTCTCTGTGTTGCATATATATCTCAGTTCCAAATCTGAGATGGAACAGCTGTGACCCACAGACTAAAGTTCACAACACACTCTGTTTTTTAAGGAGCCTGGTAGCACAGCAGGAGTACTGTTATGTATCATGTCTGCTGCAATGAATAGTGCAATTTTCATTCACACATGTCCCAGATTCCCTACTGTCTGTAATGTACATATGCTTCGTGTTTTCTTTAAGACTTGACTTTAGAAGTATTCTCCAGTGCCTTCTTGCCTTCTTCTTCACACTTTTGAAGTTACATGCTCCTACAATTACTGGGGCCATGTGGGCTTCCCAGTGGTGTCCTTGGACAGCTCTTTGAGTGTCTCAAACTGTTGTGGACAATTAGTTTTGGATTGTCTTCATCTGTTCACTTAATTTTCTTTCTGTAGCTTTTGATTTGCTTCTATTTCACTGTCAACACTTCTAGAATAGCGTTTTCTCATTGGTAAGGAAACTCACTTTTATGCTAATATGAGGCACGAACTGTCTTATGTATTTTATCTAGAAACCATTGATGCAATTCATCCGCCAAACAACAAAATACACATTCCTCTATGTACTGTATATTTCTTGTTTTTCTTTAGCAGATAGACTAATTTGCTGTCAAGCAGGAGGTTGTTTTTGCAACTCAGGCAGACTCCAGAAATTAATTTATCCAAATAACCACATTGTCCCAGGCCACAGAGGTTATGACACTGAAATGGCCCTGGTAAAGGCACTAGGCAGAACTAGCCTTTTGAAGTCTGGAATGTTTTGGCTGACTTAGAGCAGGCAACTGGAGCTGAGAGATCATTTTCACTGACCCACGGGATTTTTAACCATTTTCATATCGCAAGAGCAAATATAAATATAACATAGTCTTACAATGAGTCTCTTCCTATAAATGATTGGTAGATTATTTTCAACAATAAAAATGCAGTCTGATAGTTCCTCAACGTTCACTCATTTTGGGGCTAATTAGCTGGGCATTTGGACCGCAGACAAAGTCAATACACGGCCGTTCCCAATAATACAAACACCTTGATTATTCACTTACTACTCATTAAAAGCCCTCATTAGAAGCATGCAATAATAGCCAATAATTTGTTAACCCCACATAACAAAAATAATCTCAACCATTGGTCACGTTAATAAAAATAAATCAGGATTAGATCATGGTTCTCTTACTAATTACACCATTGCAATGCTTTTATTAAACAGGAACAACCCAAAGAAGAAAAGTGCAGGAAACCAGGCAGTCTTGGGTAACGGACCACTTGAGTTTCCCGTGTAATAAATAATTCACAGGTCGGTGTGTGATGAGCTGCTGAGGACAGAAATCCCTAATGACAGCTTTTTATAACCTATGACTCAGCTGCCATTATGCTCCTGACATCCCCACATAGACCACATCCCTCTCTAATGAAAATGTACTATGAAAGAGATACACTTTATTGAACACTGGTAAAAGGGCCATATTCTACTTTTTTCAATCTTTGTGAGTTTATTTTGCACACCTCTACATTAGCATTATACATTATATCATTTCAAAACATGTCATATTTATTTTATTGGCTAAACAAGAGTCTTTCTGGAATCACGTCCGTCCGCGTCTGTGTTCGCGCCCGCAGATCCTATGTGTGAGCGCGATAACTCAGAAACAAACTGCCAGATCAGTTTAAAAATTTTACGCACAGGTACATATCATAAAGACGCTGAACTAGATTGAGTTTGGTACTACAATGAAAAATAATTGAGTAATAAATAACTAATTAATGCCCTGGAGCACTTTAATTGAGCCATTAATCCTGATGAACATAAACAAAATCTCATGAATTTTGGCACATTGATCCGGGCTAGTGTATATTTAATGTACATTGTACAAATTACCCAAATTACAGAGGTCAAAAAAAGAATGCCTCTATAGCGCCCCCATGTTTATGACCTCTATGGGACTCTGGACACACTTACTTTAGCAGAGAGAAATGAAACTTGGTACAGTGATTCTCCACAGTGTACCCAACATAAAATATTATTATGACCCCACCCCACAACAAACAGGAAGTTGGCCATTTTGGATTTAAATTGAAAAGTCAGGTATATTTGACAGCCTCTAACTTGCACATACTTTACCCAATTAGGCTCAAACCTGACATCTGACCAATATGATGCCAGTTTCCTCAATATCGCCCCCTATAGACTGACAATAACAATAATAACAATATAAAAACCCTTAGAAATCACGCAAACAATGTCTGTTTATAGTGAACATTGGTGACAGCATTTGGGGCAGATGTATGGGGCCATTTCGCCGATATACACCTTGCTGTAGTAGTAATGTAGAAAGGTGAAATAAATCTTTTCAGCTCTTGAGAAGGTCAGTGCATTAGCATACAGGCTTACTTATCCCCTTTAAATTTGGGATCATTTAAGATTAACAACATCTATCTCACCGATTATGCCGTTGATTGTTTCTTTCAACAACAAAAAATAATTTTCTTACCTATAGGTCAAAAAGCCTGGACTCTTCTCCTGTGCCAGTTTCCAGTAGGGCCAGCTCTGTCGCAACTGAATAATTGAGCTTGTGCAGTCTGCTTTGAGCCTGCGACTGATCAAGTGTTGCTGTGTTTGACTGGCATAATAGCACCATACCCCCCAGGTAAGGTCATTCTCCACCACATCTGGCCTATTACGCATTATGCAACTCCCAGTGTAAAAGACAAACGCTTAATGGAGTCTGTTGATATCATTATTGTTATCATTTCCAAAGCCTCACTTAGAATATGTGGTTAATTTTAGATGCATAATATCCAATTACTCAGGCCTCTGCTTGTGAGTTCCTACAGGGAAATAAATCTGGTGCTCTTGATTAAGTATCCAACAATAGAGTTAGCACAGCACTAGTGGTTTATATGGGCATGGACAATTAAGTCTACTGAGTAATTTACAGTACTGTGTGCAGGTGTGACCCGGTATGAGCGGTGGACCACCAGAGTAACAAATTAAAAATGTGGCCAAACGCTCTGCACCATTTCTAAATACAGCAAAAGCAAAGCAAAGATTATAAAAAGCCTGACACGTATTTCACATATGTTTTGTTTTTCTGAAAAGAATAACACATGGGGCTGCCTTCTTCACGTGGGAGAATGAATGATCACTTTTATACGTTGTTGATCTTTTTACGTCAGCGTGGCCCCGTTCCTTTCCAACTGCTACCTATTAATTATGAAATACTGTAGGTCCGGGGCCATTGGATTTTTACTGTGTCTTCCTGTTGAACTTGGTGTGAAAGGCTGCCGTTCTTTAAGGAGGTGTATAAAAGTGTGAGTGGTGGTGGAGGGGAGGGGGAGTTTCCTCAGCAACGACCCACTGCGGCATTATGTCACCGGTGTCAAAAAGGCACAGCTGAGGAAAAATAGCTTGTTTCACACATGATAGACACCTTAACACATGCAGCATGTCAAGAGGTACTTTTTTCTTATAGTGTAGTAGCCTTTACATTTAGATATGTACACTATATTAGTTTTCAGGGCTAGGGTTCCACAGTACATTGCAGATGTATCATTATCAAAATCATGAACTAAATCTATTTCAATAATATTATAGTCCTCCATCTGACAGGCATTATGCCATAGACCTGTTTAGTCCTGGTTTTAGACTTTGTTTAGTACTGGTTTAGCCCTGGTTCAGGCTTTAGTAAGTTTTAAAATAGAATTCTTAGGCAATATTGAATATGTACTATTGTCTATTGCATGTTGTGCTGCCAGTATGTTTTCTTACCTATTCAATTCAAAATAATAATGATTTTTGTGTGCTCTGTCCTGTATGCCCTTTGTCCACATATTGAAAAATGACTTAGGCTTGTGCAGTAGTTTACAGTGTGGAGACGGGCCCTTTGTGTGAGTGGCTTAACGTCCTCTTGTACAGGTCAGGAGCAAGTTGTAAAGTGGTGGGACCCTTGGAATAACTTGGACTGCCTTGATCCCCACTGTCAGCACAAGGGCCTTAGTGCGATTTCATCAAGGCCATGGTTATGGCTCCCTGTCATAGACCCTACTGGGACAGCTTCCTCCGCAAGACCATTTCATTTAGCTACACAGCCTGGGGACTATAGACCCTTTCAGAAAGTTCAAAATTCCGGAATGGTGGCAACTGGAGGCAAGAACATAATACATTTTCAATGGATAAATTAGCATTAGTCACAAAATATTGCGAATTAAGGTTTTGACAAACGATAACGAACTATGTCAGAGCCTGGTTCGGAAATATTAGCGAAAGTCATCTCACTTATATATTTATACAGTGTACCGATTATTATACAGTTAGCATTTTGGCTGGAGGCAAAAATTCTTGATTTTTAGGTTTTACTGGACAAGTCCTTACAGAAATGTTGACGACCACAATAGTCTTTTCATTGTATGCTTAGAATGATTCTATCCCTCACCACAAACCCTACTTTTTTGTAAAGTTAACTCACTTTTGCTCCGGAATTTTGAACATCCCTTATGACCAACGTTTTAAAGGGTCTATGGGAGCTCAGTCATAGGATCTTACCAAGGTCTGTGCAATAGTATGAAAACGTCAGATATATTTGCTGAAACTGTGATAGCAATACATAATAATGTAATAATGTGCAGTCCTAATCTTACCTTAATCAAAAACAGAAAGGACAGTCTTAAAATTATACACAAGTAACCAGCAATTAACCAGCAAGTAACCGGCAAGTATTATAAAACAGAGGCTTGACTGAGTCTTCTAAGACTACTCACAGCTTTGTGCCGTCCATCGACACATGCTGCTATTTTAAAAGTAGAACCCAAAGGAAGCACACTGTATATTTGTACAGCACCTGTAATGGAAGTTAAACCTGATGGCAAACAGAGCATGAATCACTAGTAGAAGCAAAAACATATTTCCTCTTGATTGAGGGGGTCAGCCATTCATTCAGCTGAAAGACATTCATTTTCTATTTTTGGCCGTAGAGTGGCTGTGACTGTACAAATGAGTCTATCTAATTGTTTATGGTTTGTAATTGTTTGGTCGAACTAATTTCAGGTGCAAGTTACATTTTCAATTCACTTCCCACATAATCGCAGTTTACATTTTCTCACAATACAATGGTCATTTTGTGTGAATGCCTATATTCTTATGCAGAGATGTTTTACAATGACATAGGGACAGCACAGAACTAAAGAACTTTAATTATTTTAGCAATAATCATTTATGCCACTGTTGTTATTCCCTCATTAGCCTCCAGCTAACATGGAACAGACCCAACCTCAGTCTGCTGTGTGCCAATCAGAGGCCGTGGTTTGAGTGACAGGCACAGAGCAGCACATCTCTCTTATGTAAACCCTTCCACCAAATTAGAGTGGCTGTTGCTACATGCTGCCTCATCCTGCTTCTACACAAATGAGAGCGTAAGCGCTCGGTTCACAAGTTCACATTTTGGATCTGTGCCGGAAACTACTTAAAGACAGTGACGTTTTCAGCAGAACAGGTGGTTACGAGTGACATAATTCTGGCTCAGTGTTTTTGAAAATGTAGCCTCACTGCTCTGCCAGAAATGTATGATCCTGTCAATAAGCATAAGGGCTTGATTAAAAGTAGTGTTGTGAGCAGATAAAAAGACTATTGGAACTAGGCAAACATAAACAGCAGTTTTAATTACTGGCCGGCAGCCGCTGTGGCATTATTAGAAACTCACAATTCACAATGAAATGTTTACATGGTATAGGCCTATTTATAGTTTGAAGAAATGTGCTAAATAATGTTTAATATTTGTTGTTTTTTGACAATGACCAGTGGACAAAAAATATAACATATTTCAAAAACATTTTGAGATTTATTATTTTTGCATTAGATATTCAGGCCTATCCTTTATCACTAAATCTATCCCTATTGGCCAGGTTGGATATACAAGCAAACAAATGAGACAGGAAACATGTGTACCCATCTCTAACATCTCTCTAATGTCTCAAGGCTTGGCTGAGAAAGCTATTTATTCTCTTCCACTGTTAAGTCCTGGCACGTATGCGTTAGGGTTGAATGCCATTCAGAATGCAGAAAATATATTTAGTTCTCGCCAACAGACAGCAGAAGGCACCAGCGGGTCTAGCCTCTGTGAGAACAGTTATTCCTGTCACAGTATGGACTTTCAATTACAGTAATAATCTTCTGCTTGTCTCCTTCATGAACATCACACCGTATTAAATATTTACATGCATCATTTTTTATCATTTATATCTATATTGTATTGCATAATAAAATCTACTATTTTATCAGTAGCTATCCAAAGCAAGCTTGTCTTTTTCAAAACTCCATGACAGAAGTGACTGAGAAAGTGATGTTTTTTGTTACGCCCATTACAAAGTACTAGGGTCTTCTGGATTTTGGAAATACCCCACAGCTGCAGTCTGGCTGTTGGTCTAAATGTAATCCTCCCATTAGGCCCTCACAAAACACCCAACTACACTGCTGTGAAATGTGTAATGTGCATGCTGCAGACAGGAATGGGCTACAGACTAGAAACTATTAAGGTAATACACATCTGACACATATCTGATAACTCGGGAAGTAAATATCAGGTTTTAAAGAATTCTTAAGAGGGAAGAAAGCTATGAAATTCAAAGATGATTTAGTGTGAATGCAGGTCCAATACGCCCATTGCAGTGGCTCTATTTAAGCATTCTATGTATTGTGCCAGCTGACAATTGCTGTAGATATGACAGTAAGCTCAAAAACCCCTTGACAACAATACATATTCTACATTGTTTATTTCAGGATTACCCCGTAAAGCCTGGGCCAAACCAATGACAAAGCCAAGTGATTAGACAAGGATGAAATGACAACAATGGCCAGATAAGTGACTTACCTACCTGTGAGAAGCACACAAGGCCAGTGTACTGCAGCCAGGCGACTGGAACAATGTTTGCATTAGGAAACAGTTGAACAGCTTCTGTGAGCACCACTTATCCTCTTTAATTGCTGGGTTGTTATATATGTGTTTTCTGTGCTCCACAAACAGAGCAGGGGGCTGTGAATGGGCAGTGAGTGGTTAAGTGGAGGCAAATAAAGCTCTGACAGGTTGTATTGTGTCCTGACCTGACAGTTAAGCTCATTCACTGATTTCTTTGTCTTAATGGTTCTATAATATACACTATATCTGCTTAGCATCAAAACCAAATCTATCAGTTTTGTGGTTTTTCATACAAACTCCCCATGATGGCATAAGTGAGCAATAGCTTTATCTTCGCTGCAGTCAAACTTTTCAATGTCCTGGAGGAGTTCTTGTTGAAGTCCCAAACCGACTGAGATCTCTAATGAAGGCTCTACCTTCCAGGCAGGCATATTTCTCCAAATGACAGTAATTTACATATGATTTATTTAGAGGAGGAGAGGGCAGACTAATTCTATTTGGAGATTTTCCTTTGTTTTAGGAGTCATTAGCAGCTCGCTCAAATCTAATTTTTACAATTTCATCAGGCCATCTTGGAAAGCCTCTGTGAGCTCATCAGAGAGGGGCATTCATTGCTAAGTGTTCTCTATTGCATTAGCACACAATAAAGCGGCCAGGGACTGCTATAGACGTTTATGTGGAATCCAGTTAACACTCTGCCAATTCGTTTTTTATTGGGACACAATCAATTCTTATTCATTTTAAAGCCAGAATGCTTTCTTTCATTGTGTGCCTGCTCCAGCTTATTAGGCTCTAAACTGATTACTTAGTTGTTTTCACAAAATGCTAATATTTATGTTAAAGATTTCCTCTTTGAGATGCAGCCTGAATTTGAATATACATCATTTCAAATGTAATAGTTACTTTATTAGAAAACACCAGTCACATTGTTAAGGATAATAGGATTCTTTTAATTTGGACACTAACGACAATAAATGTGGAGCAATGAAACCACAAGAGATGATGAATATTAAGCTATGGGTGATGTTGTGACAAGCTCTCTAATACAAATCTTTAGTACTTTTAATATATATATCATACCACATATAGTGTCTATCGGCTCTACCTTTTTCATTATATATACTTATGTGTGGAGTAAAAGAGGTAGTCAGGACTCCATCCATAAAATAAATGCATTATTTTAATTTGAAAAAGACTATCTCCCTCTCTTCAGTGCCATTTCTCAGCTCTGTGTGAATGTTCAATACATGAGCCGATATATTTTCCACCTCCAGTTTTGGGATTTGTTGTGACTTCAGATGCTTTCAGCACATTGACTAGATGACAAGTTATCATTGATCTGTCTTTACTTAGTGGAATGCATTAAATAATGTATGTGGCTGTGTGCATTAGCAGTGTCCATTAGAGCAGTAGAGCATAGGGCCCCAGTGGCTCCAGGCCCTCAGAGGTCTTTGGGCTTTCATTTAATTAAATTATCCCATAATGAAAACTCCCATAACCAGATTAATTTTAATTATTTATCAGCTGTGGATTGGAGGGAGATGCTGCATTTATTATGTATGAACGGCTAAACATTTTTCAATTCATCACCTTTTCCTTTTGTTGAAGGTGCAATTTATTAAGTGCTCAGAGGCTGCTGGTGGTGACAGTAGTGGAGATGAACCTGGGCAACAGGTTTGGAGAGCAGGGATAGAGGCTTTTTCTAATGATGCATATTCTTAATTTGTTTTCACTCTGTATTGTGCACTGGCTCCTGAGGCGTTTCCTCATTTAAATCACTTAATAGGTCTATAATACCTTAAGGGAGAAAAGTTTTTAAAATTTTGGCAGTAATTTTCTGCTAATGTTTGACTACTTCCATCAAGCTGGCATGCTGATTCCCCCTGTGAGTGCACATTAGAGGAGCTTGGTGGCTGGCCAACAGAATAAGGGATGATTTTCGGCTGTCACGGTGTGAAACTGTAATTAGCTGGCACACAAGTGAGCTTATCCCAGTTCCCGGACAGTCGATGTAATGAATTTAAGAGCTGTTATATAATCCTTTGTTGTCCTTTGTGATTCAAATGAGCATGTTTGATACGCCTTAAACTTTCAAATGGCCAAGCAGACACAGAGAGCCAGGCACAGAAGTGACTGAGGGCAGGGGACAAGAATGTCATTGGGGCTGAGCCGAGTGCATTTATCAGGCCTCATCAATAGTCAATTAATAATTCAGAATGAGTCTGGGGCTTCTTTAGGGCAGGGTTTCAGCTAGCTTGTCATTTTGTAAATTGCATTGTCATCATGTATGCTTCACGTTATAATCAGTTGTCTGTCAAATGAACAAAGAAAAAGGACTGTAAATTGTTTTGGCAATGGTTTGGTTAATTTAACATTCCAGACCAACAAGTGATGAATGCATGGACAGTTTGTGAATATGATTGTTAATCTGCTATTTTTAATGTTAACAATTACATACTGTTTAGCTCTGACATAGTATATATCTTATAGAAAAACAATAAACAATGTTGCAGGGCAGGTGCACCAACACAATAGTGAGAAGTTGGTGAATTACCCCTATCTTAGCTCTCTTCTATTCAAATAAACAGGACCCTAATTACCCTGACCAGTCTTACCTGTTCTGTGTCCAGACACATCATTATGCCCATTTGTTTCCTTGGCAACAGGAAGTTTTCATGACCTATAAAAAGTTTGGTAACTGATCTGTGGTGAAGAGCTTGTTCCATGGCAGACTGTGAAGCTATTTATAGATCTCATAGACTTTGGTTAGTATCATAAGCAGCATTAGTGACCATTTGGTAATTATGATATGCAGTAATGGTAGATTTTATACTTAAGAACAAACAGCTGGTATTTGTTTTACTTAAGTCACAAAGAAGAAAGGTCACCCTCATCTTGTAAGTGCAGAAGTTGGTCTTTGAAAATGTAATGTTTATTTCCCAGTGAGCTGCAACAACTCTAGTATGTCTGTTCATTGCCAGTGCAGGCCTGACTTTCTGCTGGTATTGGTGAATCATACAGTCGTCATCACAGGTCCATGGAAGTTCACTATATCTCCCCTCGGAGTTGTACAAAAGAGGAAGGTAAATAATGTGATCTTTTATCTCTGAGTCATAGGTGTTAAAGGTGTCATGTAGTGATGGTTCTTAAGGCACTTGGCAGGAGCAGTTACAAACGCCCTAGCTTTTATACTGTATTTGTTCAACATTATAGAACAACAAGGTTTTCAAATTAGATTGTAGTTTTTAGTGCTTGGTTTGAATATTTTCAAAGCCGGTCACTTAGTCAAGTGCATTATATTGTCCAGTGCTTAACATAACAAGCCTAAGAAAAGTGTGAAACCCAATACTACTAGAAATACAAGTGAAATTACAAAAACAATGTCTAGACACAGTAGTTTTTGTCCATGATACAGATGTTGAAAAATCATGAACGGTTGTCTCCTTTTCTTTTAGGAACAACAGTGACATGTTCCAGACTCATCACGAGGTCCTGTGCTTAGGTTAGTGTTTGACCATTTCCAAATGGAGAATGGTGCAATCTTTGTAATAAAAGATTAGCCAATATTAATCACAGGATGTTGCTAGATAGAGATGTGGGATGAGTGGACACATAAGACCAGCTGTTAAGCCCACAGGAGTCACAAATGATTGCAACCTGGTGTCTAATAGCAGTTTGCATTTGAATATTTTTTTTACCTCTTCTCATGAAATGATTGTTACAATGTGATGTATTCTTGATAAAGTGCATATCTTTTCAAAACTGTATCGATTAATCTCCTCCAAACATATCACAGTGAACATGAGACCAAACTGAAACCTTGTAAAATGTGTATCAGACTAAACTAAATCAGGGATATTAACGGATTTGTTTTAATTCTTCAACCTTGCTCATTTAAACCGAAAACACATGTTCATGCATGAGAATGTCCAATGTGACTGTTTCATATGTCACTAATATCGAGGATGATCGCCCCTGACAGATCAATGCCTCAGGATGTCCACGAACTTGTTGATGTTGTCAATAGGCAAGGCCCAGATCCCGGGCTACTTCCTGTAAACTCTAATGAATAATAAGGAAGACATAAGGTGAATATTGATGAACATAAATAGGAATAAAAAGAGATTGTGTTTGAAAAAAACAAACATATTACAACTTTATGGGTGCCAGTGTAGTCACAGGGACTTTATAGAGAACAACTGGCCCTCATATACACACTCTACATGGCTTCTGCTTTGTGCTATTCTGATATGTTTTAACTGTTTGCTAATGCGTCTGAACTTCCTATAGCAGCACTGTCCTTTGGCATTGACAGGGCTGTAACCTTAAGGGAAGCTGCATATTCTGTGAGTGAGACAAACCACTGGCTCAACACAGCAGCCTTTTGTAACTGTATTTAGTCCCTGTGCAGAATGGCACAGGCCCAGTCTAAGTGGCTTTCATCTAGCCAATTCAAGCAGACGTATGACCCCAGACATTTGCCTAATGTGTTTTTGTTATGTGGACTTCTGGCTTCACAAATGTCACAAAGGCTGAGCTGGTGGGGGTGTGCTGAGTGACTCTGGGGGTGAAGGGAACAGAGGGTTAGCCTCAGGGGGTACGTCTATAACCTGTGCATTTTCCATTAAGGCTGCACCATATTAGAAAAACATGGGGTTTACTGTGTTGAGTATTGCAATAAAGATGTGACTGGCAATATTTGGGTTTGCTGGATTAGGGTTGTGTGATATGGTGATGAAATAGTGATATGAAATTAGATTGTTGAATTGTGCTAAAGTGCTTTTTATTACAAAGTAGGACTAATCTGAGGACTAAATCAAAACGTATTCAGATCTTCATTTCTTTGTGTAAAGACTATAACATTTTTGCATACCATTTTGTGAGATACCTTTGCCAATATTGTGATAGCTACAAATCTGCAATACAGACCCTGCCCGCTGATCACCCCCCCCAGCTTCCTCTGACCTGGAGCCTTAGTCTGCCCCCAAGCAGCTGTGGCGTGGACAACGAGGAGTGCCACATTACTAGCTGCCCGGACCGCACTAGTCAGAAGCCAGGCCCTTGACAGTTGGAGCGCCACTGACAAATGCTGCCATTAGAGAGGTGCTGAAAATTTATTACCTAACATATTGGTATTTTAGAGCACAGCTGATTCTGGTTTAGTGGCAATGCTTTAAATCAGGAAAACCACTTTCTGCTCCTACAATTACTTTAGTGGTGAGTGTCAGTGTTATCTGCTCATCTCAGTACAGTCAATGCAGATCAGCTTCATCTGTAGTTTCCAAAGTAGAGGTTTGTATGACTTCACAGGCGAGAGGTACCAAACAATTAGGTCATACAATTTAAATGTATGATTTTAATGTGACTCCAGCCAGTTAAATCTTTCCAACCCCTATAGAAAGTACAATATAATATACACCAAGACTAAACCAGGGCTAAACCAAGACAAGACTATGAGTAAACTAGGTATAAACAAGGGTTAGAGCAGAAATAAACCAGGTCTAAACCAGCAATAGATGTAAAACAGGACTAGTCTGAACCAGGGCTAATCTCGTTATAATCCAGATCTTTAGGTCTAATCCAGGACAAAACCAGATCTAAATCAGGGATACGCCAGGTCTGAACCAGGGCTAAACTCAATCCAAACCAAAGATAATTTATTTATTAGTGGCATCCCTAAAACACACATTTTGAGTATTTATGTTAGTCTGTATATTTTCTGTGTAATGCTGTGATGATAAAACTGGCCCCAGTGATGTCTCATTCACAGTAATAGGTCTCTGAAGTGTGCTTGTTTAGCTTTTTTAGGGCACAGGAGGGCTGTAAAGTGTCTGAGGATTTTCAAGGTCCTTATAGACCTTTCCCAGGTGTGGCAGTCGCTTGTAAAGTACAACATGACATTCTTTATTCACAAATGCTTTTGGTCCTAAATTAACAGTATTCTTGCATTGGTTAACCATTTCCTTTGTTCTTGCCATTGTAGTGTGTGTGTGTATTCTTATGTAGAGGTATGTGAGATAGGGCAACCTGATGTTTGTTTATAGAAAATTCAGGCTTCACTTCAACTTTCATTCACCACTTAAAAGCTCTCGACTTGCTACTAATTTACTTTAAGGGAGTTCAAAATTATCTGTCTGCGCCGCTGAAAGCTTTTTTGTGGTGACAACTTGTCATCATCAAAGATTCACTTTAGTGTAAATGATAGATGGTGGATAGGTGGGTTAATGTTATATAATACAGTGTATATATGACTTAGATTGAAAGGTTGTATATTTTTTGTTGTTATTAGAAGCAGGGACAATACTAAAGAAGCACTTTTGTCTCAAGAAGGTCATAGGTTCAGGTCCATATTTTTCATATTTTGTTTTTACCATTCCTCTATGTAAAAAGATGTTATTTTAACTAAAGTTATGCCAAGTTCAGATTTCCCTTCTTGGGGAACATTTTGAGTCTAACAATCCTCTGAGACGTGTCAAAAAAGGGGAACTTGATCCCCTCCGATGTGTGGTGCTCTATAAATGTATTTCTTTTAGCCTAGCAATTTGCCGCATATGCATATGAAAATATTGCAACTGTGTCACTGGAGTGTTAGCATTTTGTTTCATCCGTTGCATTTGATCCCCTGTCATACCACTCCTGCTCCCTTTACCGTGTTTATGTATTTTAAGTCAAGATAAGTAAACTCACTTTACCAAGATGTCCGACCCCAAAAAAATACAAAAAATAAAAATCACAGCCCCAAATGTTCTTGAGTTTCACACAAAGGCGGTTCCAGTTAAATGTACATTAACTTTTAGTCCCTTATCTCCAGACCAGAGTGAGCCACTTGGAAGGCAGTCTATTTTGATGCATGTGTGAGAAGTCTAGTGGATAACCTGTTGGCAGTGGAGGACAGTGCAGATCTCTCTTCACTCTAAATTGCAGGCAGGCATCTCCACAACCCCACATGAAGACCACTGAGTCCCATCAAGATAATCCTTAATAAAGAACGGCTTCGCATTTAATCTTAGCTCACAGCTCAAATTTCGGACTTGATATAGATTTTGGCAAAAGGCGTTTTAGTGCTGATGTGTGTCAGACAGTATCAGGGCATCTTTTGTTAAGCTCCTATTTGGCAGATGTTGAGGTTTCTATTAGTTTTTCTATTGATGTGGGGTAGAATGTTATAATGAGTTTAATGAAGTTTGTGTTTAAATTATGATCGAAAGACTGAGACTGTAAAGCTAACTCTTGTACACAGACAAAGGAGCTGCCATATTGGCTTCATTCCTGAACACAGCATTGGACAACATGGACAATGTAAGTTACCATTAAAAAAAAACAATAATCCTCTGCCATTTGAAAATAAATTAAAAAATGCATCTCATGCCAATTTTATACATGTGCCCCCACCCTCCCCATATAAGTCATTTGAGTTACCAGTTATCATATATATTTTTCATGTTTCAATATTATAACCTGAGCCTATAGATGTACCTGTGGGCAGTAGGTTCCAGTTCTTTTTTTACGTAATTTTTTCCCCCCTCTTTTACTGCCCCCTTGTGGCAGGAGTTAGTATCTGTGGCCCTGTCTTGCAATGGAACATACTATTAGCTATAGCAGGCTCTTTGTTGACATATTTGTTAGAGAAATGCTATTTTGAGATGTAAAAAATAATCACATCTTATATACCCCGATTTACATAGTTACTGTCCAAAACCACAAGTTACAAGAGCTCCTCAGTAGCTGTGTCTCACTGTTGTGCACAGTTAAAACAATAGTGTAGCCTTTACATCGAACACAGCCACTGGTTCTACAGTAGAGCATAAACCCACCCCATGAAATAAGGGAATAATGTGGACAGAAGAATGAAGGTGTTGTTTTTGAATATTACTACAACTTCAACAGCTTCTCATACAATTCTCAAACCAAATCTTTGATGGCATGGCAAGCCTTCTATCCACTTTGACACTGGACACAATTTTTTTTTTAAATTGTACAGAAATATGCTTTTGTGAGAGACTTACAAAAAATAGCTAGTACCTGGCCTGTGCCCTGGGGGTGTTCCAGTGGCTGCTCAGCCCAGTGGTTTCATTGTCTTATCCCACACTGATACAATCTGGAGAGGGCTCTGGGGCTCTGAGCAGTGAGTGAGTGGCATATGTTGCGCTGCTGTGCCTCCTCCAAAAGCTCGACTTCTGAGCTTTTCACCCAGCCCTCTCCCTCCTCCTCCCTCTCTCTCACTCATTGCTCTTTTCCTTCCTCCTCAGACACTCGCGACTCACTGCCCCGAGCAGTAATCGGACAGCCCTCGTTCTCACCAACACCGGTCTCCTGAGATAGTGGCCGACGGGGCTCCATGGCTTCCAACACCTAAAATGAAAAAGAAGAAACCTGGCTTGTAGCTCTAAGTTGTTGTGGTGTCGATTTTACTTCTACGGCTGAAGAAGTGTTGCTTGATGTCCACCCCGCTGCTGCCGGCATTGAATGACACGGATGAGAATTTAGATTTAACGCAAGAAAGCAGGGATATACATACAAGGACTCGGCCATAAGTGTAGTGAGTATTGACTTGTTTTAGTCAAAGTTTTGTTTCTGTTTTTTAATTTTTGTGTGTGAGTGTGTGTCTGTGCGTTATATTGTCGCTAATGTTTGTGTTTACATATACATGGCAACTATTCCCTTTGTTATTAATATTTATTCTAACCCTATATTAGTATTTAGTTTTATACACCATATATATATGGATTCAGGTTTCATTATTTATCCCAAAAAAATACAAACGGGACTGCATTACATCCTATAAGTATATATATATAAAAGTATGACAGAGCATTATATTTGTACAGTCAATATTGACATTTTCTGAAAATAACAATAGGCAATTTAGGGATCTATTAGTAGAATTAAAACAGGTGTTTTTAGTCATTGGAAAATTACATAGTATTTAATTATAATTACAAAATATAAAGCATCAAATGAATGTTTCTTCTCTTGTAATCCAGAAACAAAAAGAGTAATATTTTTATAAACTGACATGCATTTTCCTCAGCATGGTCCTCCTTAAATTTCTGTGTAAGGGACAACATGCTCCTTTCTTTTTTAGATGGTAGAACAAACAAGAGCAACACAGTTAGAGCAGTTGACATCTAATGCCATCTGCTGAGGCCAGGAATGCACCAAGAGAGACCCGTAGTAGTCAGCGTCTGTCCCAGGACAACAGCTCAACACAGGCCCCAATCGAGGCTCAAAGCGCTCGGCTCACACGCTCTCACCAGTCTTACCCACTGTAATCAGCAACTTTTAATTTAAGGATGTTCTGTTTAACTGTTATGTGGATGATCACAAGCTAACATCACTAGTCAGGGAAATATTATGTTCATAAAAAGGGCCATTTCATCTCAGATCTATTTTCTTTTTGAGGATGTAATTCTAGTCCTAAATTCAGTGGTGTTTAGAAATGTTTGTGTTAGAAGTTGAAGATTAGAAATACTAAATCGGCCTTAGGGGAAGCGCTTCACAGCTAGACCCAGACAAACATGACAGTGTGTGGTGCGCCTGCTGCCACCATTCACTCACACAATAACCCTATTTATCCAATTAACAAATAATGAGCCGGCTGATTTGGGCTGTTTACTCTGCACACAGACACACAGATAGCCCCTGCGGCTGCTGCTGTGTGGCTTTATGCATGTTGAGCAGTGGTGGTTAGAAGCAGGAGTGTCCCGGGCAGCGCAGCCATTGTTGTCTTAGCCTTTCCGAATAATTGTTCACTATATCCAGATTGAAAAAATGAGTCATCGCCCAAACTGATCCGGGATCGCTTGTAGGAAGGGAGTGCGACAGAGGAAATAGGTGGCCCACTATTGCACCCCAAACATGATTAGTAGGCTGAAACTGTTTACTAAATAGCCATGTGTGTTGTTTAGCTAACACGCCACTGTTTTGAATGTGGAACATTGGCTGAATGAGCAGGAAATGAGCTGTAAGGATTTCTGTTGATTGTCATTACAAGTCCTCAATCACTAATACTCACCGTGTGCTTGTTTGTAAATGGTAATCTGCTGACACAGTGCAAGGTAATGAGGAAGTCCCCTATTGGAAGCGTAAACAGACATTAATAGCTAAGGTTTAGTGAATAATATTGGTATAAATCTGCATTGTTGTCATATTTTTATTTTTAAACAATTTGATCAATATCTATGTGGCTCTCTTTGCTTCACATCCTGTAATAATTCCCATAGACGACTCCCTTGTTGCACAGAGCAGTAGAATAACAGGAGAAGAGCATAAAAGTGAGATAATGGTTCAGATTTGTCAGTGGCCCCACTTTCATCTCTGTGTTGTAAAGGTTGTTTCTCTGCGCGGCGGTCATGGTGGTGGGCCGGCTGTGATAAAATGTGCACCTTAAATCTTGGTCGATGGCCCCTCAAAGGCGAACGGGCCCTTCTGGAAGTCATTTGGGAGGTTGAAGAGCACAGTATTAACAGATTTAATGTAGCTATTGAGTGAATTGTCTGAGCAGCATGTCAGATTGAGGCAAATGAGAGAGACAAATTGCACGTCAACAAACAGCACATGTTCTAGTAATTGTGTTTTTAATTAGAGGCAAATTGGGTGTGAAATGTGCGTGGTTAATTTATTAGCATATTTGGACTTGTGTGAAGCACTAGAAAGCTAAATATTTTGGAGAAAACAGTTGATGAAAATAGGTAATATTTTTAATTATGTACACACTAAAGCCATTATTTTTAAATCGATTTTGAAGTTTTAACTGAAATTACCATGACATAATATTTTTCAAAATCAAAATGAAATCAAAATTATTGTCTTTAGCATTTTTTCTCAAAAATGTTTGAAATCCATTTTTGGGCAGTTGTCATTTTAGACACTTATACTGGTGCAACTGAAGTGTAGCATTCTGTAAACTGTGCCTAATTCTGCTCACATCTGTGTCCAATTGTTGTGTGCATCTACATTCTTCGCCAGTGGATTTATTTTTCCTGGGCCACCATGTGGATTCAGCTGAGCAGCTTAAGCCCGGATTAGCTGTTTTAAAGTTACATTTTGATTAAAGGACTGATGTGCAAAAAGTTGTAACTCACAACATGTGTTTTTATGTATCACACGTTTTAAAATGAGACAAGACAATATAGCAAAAAATACTGAGAATCCTCTATATTTAAGATATTAGAAATGACTACAATGTTGGAAGTACCAGCTCTTCCATGACCAGATAATGCTAAAAGCTTTGTCTGTGGCTTTATCTTTTCAAAGGCTTGAAGTAAGCTAACATCTCTGAGTGAGGCGTGTTGTGGCACTTGTCTCGATTCTGGATGACACTTCCAGCGCTTCATCTAACCCACCTTTGTTCTCCACGGCTTCAAAGAGCTACACGGTTCAGGTTGAACTAAAACTCACATCAAAGATTTGGCTTGGGGAAAAAAAATTGTGAGAAGAAAAGCTTGTTTTTGTTTTTAAATGACGAGCCCCCTTTGTTCACCTCAGACTTTCACCTCCCGCCATTTTGGCCACATTACAATTCACAGAAAAATACTGCTGCTTCTTGTAATGCATGTGATGTCTTCTGTATTTAAATGAGCTATATGTTTATTTTGACATCCACAAAGCTGAAGCGAAATTTGTATATTTTATATTTTGTGAAAGATAAAGTAAAACTGGAATAGTATGCATGAAGGCTTTGTCCCGGTGTGAAGCGTAAAGCCCGTAGAAAATAAAAACTTAAGACCATGCATCTCAGGTTACCCATGGCTTAGGTAAACAGCCAGCCATAAAAAAGTGCCAGGATTGAAAGAAACATATATGCGTCTATTTCCTCTCCCTTGACCAGATGGGTACCTCTGACCTTATTTTGGACCCTGTATTCCCGCTGTGTGTGCTATAGTCTAATGTAGTGTCACAATCAGGCCTGCATATGATGTTGAGGGTGGACAAAGCTATGTTACTGTCAGCTAAGGAGAGTAATAGAGGCATTCGCAGCGTCATAGGAAACATATGTGGCTCCATATGCTCCGCTTGTTCTTGCGTCGAGTCGGCTTCATTGTCTGAGATGCACCACTGATCTGGGGGCCTCTAAAGTGCCCTGTGTGTATTCTTGTGTGTGTGTTTTGCACTAGTGATTTGGGGCCTCTAAAGTGCCCCTTCTCTGTGCACTTGGAGACATACACTCATGACTTATGCGTTTCAAAAAAGGGCAGTTTTTGTTGCTGGACTAGAAATTGATTTATATATTTAGTGTGTTTTCGTTTCACTTGAGGTTTTTTTTTTGTGTGAAAGTGTAGTTGGTTTTTAGAAGTCTTGCCACTGCTCCAGGCTAGGGCAAGCCCCGCAGGAAGAAAAGCCCTGACGATCATTAGGATCTGTCAGTATCCTGGGACGGGGGAGTGCTGATAAAATTCAGATAGTGTCAATTGTAGATGAAAGATCTGCTGAAGATGCTAGGGGTGTCACGCTCCACTGGCCTGTGCTCAACAAGTCCCATCTTCGTCAGGAGCAGTAGCTAAGTCAAGCGGGCTGTC
>JAVQKC010153736.1:0-107369 GCA_036025475.1 Philypnodon macrostomus
AATGTATAAAACAAATGAATAAAACATAAGAAAAGTTGAAAATAAAGGGAGCAAAAGCAGAGAAAGCAACAGAGCAGTGAAAACACGTCTACACTCTACAGAAGCAGGAAGCAAACTCCCATCTTACCCATCTTGCTTTTGGCGCTGGCTGCCACGTCTCTCTGCCAGTATGCCCCGAGGCAGTGGTGGCTACAGAGATAGTGTACCACCAGTGTGTGGCTTTGTGAATAATAACGGACTCAGCTGTAACGCACTTTGAGTGTCTTGATGGAAGCCAATATACTGTAATTACAAGCTTTGTTATTGTGCCTAGACCTGGATATGAACCATGGATAATCAAGGGTGAAATCCATTAACCACAAACAAACCGACTCACATAAAATCTATTTATTTCTTGGCCTCTTGCTGTGCTATAGGGTTTTTGTTCTATTTGGACTGCTGTCAAATGTAACACTAAACTATGTGGACAATGGGTAATTACTAGTCGCAGAGAAACAGACTGCTTACTGTCATGTTCATTTAGTAACAACAACTCACATTCACCAGTTTCACCTATAGTACATTAATGTCTTTGGACAGTGAAAGGAAGTACATGGCGAAAACCCACATTAACACAGGGAGGACATGCATCACAACTTGGTGTTTCTTCTTCAGTTCTTTTCACATTAATGGAAAAATGTTCTTAAAGGTCCTGCAGGCAAAGAGACCTCACAGTGTCTGAAGATACAGAATATAAAAACAATGCTAAGACATACTGTACTTTTGTTGACACATTTGACATATGATCAATCATTGTTATCTTATGTACAAAACCTACACCCACAGTTTGTATTGTATGTGTATAGTATGTTCTTTGTATTGCCCAATGATTTGTGATTCTTATACATTCTGAAGCAAATCCATCCAGAAATCTAACTTAAGACCAAATACTTCACCTTCTGAGAGTAATACATTCAAGTTTTTTTTCTTCATTGTCATGTCCATGTCCATAAATAATCTACATCATAAAAGTACATCTAACTTTATTGACTTCCTCAAGTTGTAAGCATTTATTTCAGCCGTCAGTTCGTGTTTGACTGGGTTTTGCAGACAATGACTAATAGCCCTGCTCCGAGCCTTTTACATTTTCCATTGTACTGAAATCTACAATGACGCTTAGCTATTCAATTGTAATCTATTATTTGGATAAATCTGGTACTCCAAAAATGACAGAGTGAAAGGGAAGATTGAGTTTGGTGACTTTTAATGTTTGACATCAATATAGAAAAATAGCCAGATAAAACAGTTAGAGTCTTGTACTGTAGGTGGCTAGTTTGACTTAGCACCTGATAATGATATGTATGTAGGTTAGCTGCATTATTCCAAGAGTGCATGCAGAAATGTGGTGAATGTAATAAACTACATGACCATTGTCCATAGTTGCTGGGATAATTAAGAATATGAATGAATATATAAGTGGATGGTTTGACTTAGCACCTAATGATATGTATGTAGGTTAGTGTATGCATATTTTCCTCTATTATTACAATTCTGGATGCATGCAGAAATGTGGTGAATGTAATAAACTACATGACCATTGTCCAGGCTGTGCCAAGTCCCATAGTGAATGAATGCATTTATGAATATTAAAGTACACTATTATGTCACAACGCATGCCTTTATAAACAATATTAATTAATTGAAATATAGCAGTGGTTCTCAAACACTAGGTCAGTACCCAAAAGTTGGATCGCCAAAGCTTTAAATTTAGTCGCCAACATTTTTCTGGCATTACCAAAACACTGTTAATCTGTCCATTTGTCCCCCCAGTAGCATCCCGAAGGCTTTTTGCCAGGTGACGCATGTTGTTTGTGACACATCCAGTGAGTGACTGCATCATTATAACCTATATACTATACAATGTCCCTTGGGTAAAAGCCTGGATGTGCACATGCTGTACTCCTATTATTAAAAAGGCACTGTGTCTCACCTCTCCACCAGCAAAAAAAGAAGATAAAACTACACAGGAAGCTGCTTTTATGTATTTGAAGTGGTTAAGTAAAAGATGCTTAATGCACATCTTACAGTGATTGTAGTCATATCCAGCCTTTTAAGGACAGCATGGCGTCAGCATCCTTCAACAAGAGCTCTAGTAGGTGCTCAGACTATAATAATGGTGCACCATATTGTACACCTCACTTCCACATTCAAGCTGTTTCCTTACGTATTTTAACTAAGGGTGATAAAAGATTGTATTGTGATCTGAGGTTATGGCAATCTGCTAATATGGAAAGATCATCGATTCACTTCATTCAGACCGTCATTTTTACTGTTACAATGCTTGTGTTCATATTACTAAATAAATAGTATTAAGTATTATGTAAACATGAAATTTCAAGTCAACTCAAATTGTGATCAAATCAAAATCATATTCTTGGCTTAATAATATTCATGATATCATATTTTTACCATATCACCCACCCCTAATTTTTAAATTTTTCATACTAAAAAAAAAGTTAGGTCGAAGAGACAAAATGGTGGATGGATTTTTGCTGTACTTTAGAGGACTGTATTGTGTCTCTGTGCTAAGTGAGACCAAAACAGGTCAATACTACTAGACAGGAGAATCAAAGCATCATAACATATCAAGGGGGGACTTTACATCAAACGAGGGAAAATGAAAGGAAAAGTACTGAGTAAATAATTTGGTTGTTGGGGTAAGATATGGTACATTGGATAAAAAGCAAAACAGCATATGAGGCATTTTTACTGTCCCATTCCCTGTACCTGTGTTATTGTATTGAAAAGCAATGGTGGACTCTGGTGGTCATAAAGTGCAATGCATTTATCAGCATTTAACTATTGAGTGAGAATATTGGTCCGTAAAGTTGCTGACTGTTGCACTGCTATACAAATTTAGTTTCTATTCAATTTTGAAATATTAGCTGACTATGTGACTATTTCCCCACACTGAACTAAAAAATAAATGTACTATGACATTTGTGATAAAATAAAAAATATGGAGACCAGATACAATTTAAAATGTGTAACTTTAGTTTTCTCAGAGTTTTACTGAGGAAGAAATACAAAAAATTGCCACAAATGAGGCAAGTTCAGGCATGAAAGAAATCCAAACGGAAGCTTCTACACATCAAATACAAGGCGGACCGCAGATGTCTGTTAACAATAAAAGTTGTATGAAATCTTGTAGGGAATGGCATTAATATTTGCAGAATTTATTTTAATTTCTTTAACCGACAAATGCCAAAATGTTAATAACTGAAATATGAGGCCTCAGCAGCAGGTGCATTTAGTTCTGTCACACTTACTGTTTGATGTCTATGCGCTTCTTCGACACCAGTGGGAGTGAGAGTGTCCTACAATAACAGTGACAGGCAAACTATTTAACTTAACTAAAAATATATATTCATCAGATTGAGATGTTTTTTTGCAAATAAAAACTGTAAGGTAGTAATTTGATCATAAATAAACAATTATAAAAACTAGTCACATGTCAAAACAACGCATGGTCCGACCAAAATTACTGTCCCGAAGAAAACACTGCTCCATGTGGAACTTTTATCACCTACTCATTCAAAATATATTTATTTATTTGTCTATCCTGAATGCATGTTTTCTGTTCACTACTGTTAACTTTTAAGTCACTTTTATTTTTATTTTAGTGCATCTAAATTGCTGATACATTGTTGTTAATTTTCTCTCCTTTTGTTATCCTGTAGTTAACTCCCAAATGTAATGGGAAAGAGCAACTCATCTTCCAGTGAAAAATTTGACAACTCACCAATAAAGCACATTCCCTAAAGGTATATACCGCTAGGAATTCTGGGACAAGGCGGCTGTGGAGTTGTGATAAAATTTGAAGACAGCTCAATGAATGAGGTCATGGCCTTAAGCGTGTCTACATCAACTCTGACTTTAAGGAATAAGGTAGAAGCATGCACAAATATATTTACTAGAGACGCACCAAAAATTCATGGCCAATACTGATTCTTCAATTACCAATTTGACCAATATCAATTCCGATACCGATATTTAGAAAATTGTTTTGGTAAGCTATGTTCTATAAAGGCTAATGGAAAGACAACTAAGAAATCTTCGATAGAATATTGGTAAATACCACAGCTAACTGGATGGTATGTGTTAGCAGATCAATGCTGAGAAAACTGAATAATAGGCCAGTTTGAGCGTACTCTTGTCTGTCTCACTATGTCAAGGTCAAAGTTTATTTATAAAGCACATTTAAATCAGATTAAATTGCCCCAAAGTGCTGTACAGTTGAAATAAAACAATACATGGATAAAAGTACAATAAATAGAGACTAAAACATAATCATTGAATAAAATCAACTAGTCAGTCCTGCAACTAACTGGCCATTGTCCCGGATGTACACCGCCTACCGCCCATAGTTGCTGTGATAGCCTCCTTTGGCAATAAGCAGAAGAAAATGAACAAATGAATATATAAGTGAGTGAGAAAGGATTACCCCATGGGACATTCTCAAACACCCATTCATCACAGAGATTCCTCAAGTCCAGTTACTCCTCCCGCCCTGGTAAGTGTTCATCTGCCTGCTGTTTGCAGGTACTCAGCTCACTGACGTTTTTATCAATAGGCGTAGACACAAAGCTCCAAATGAAGAGGACCCACGGTGCTATCTATCAACTTCACTTATGGGCCAGCCTGGATCTGCTGGCTGTAGTGGTGCTCTACACTATCTGTCTTCATCAGAGACAAACAAGTCTTCTGCTGAATCCAATAGTTTGAATGCACGAAGAAGAAGAACCTGCTTGTTGATGAGACTAATATGGAGGTGTTTGCATTGCACATGTTGTAAGGATTTAAACAATTAACATTCTACAGTTCTTGTTGGAGGTTGCTGCTTGCTGAATAAAACAATTCGTTTAACCAAAAATACTTGGAGAGCTCCGATCTCCACCAAGTCGGGAGCATTAATTTGCAATGGTAAAGACACAGTGCCCATATTTGGACTTAAACCACAGTTTATGGGAAAAGGCTGAATCTACAGATCACAAATCCACACAAAAACTATTTATTTATTCCTTGGTTCATTACTGAGCTTTCCTAGAGGTTGATTTCAAACATTATGACCCTCCATAATGAGTTCTCATTAAAAGACCGCAAAGTGCTAATTGTTTTGTAGTTGATATTGAAAAGCTAGATAGATATCAGCTCTACCTTTTATTACAAATACAGATTCAGTTTCAACAAAATATTCAACATTGGGGGAAAAGATACTGTAAACCATGGTATAACAATTAAAACAACAGTAGCATTTCTAACATTTAAAAGTTGTTCTTTGCCTTAAATCCAGCAATTTGAAATAAGTCATGCAGTTGAGGCTTTTATTTTGAATATTTTCTAAAATTAAACAATAGTATGCAATTATTCATATTACCTTATATGTTGTCTTTATTTGTTTTATTTTCAGTTTTTCACTGAACTCACCAGTAGCCTTCTGGCTTTTCATCTGTGCTTTAAAGACACCTTTAGATACTCACTCCACTGAGCTTCGGAAGCATTACTCTATTCACATGTAAAAGGTACAGTTACAGACAAAACATTCTATACATCCTACTTACTCATGACGTGACTAATATACTCACATTTTTAAACTAGAAAAATAAAAAAAGAAAGAAAAACTGGATCATGAGAAATTCAAACATGATCCAAAGAAGTGAAGGCATTTTTGGATGTCCATAACAGAGCTAGTCTTGGTCTCCTAACTTTATATAACCTGAGACACTACATGCCTATAGTAGTTGTAGTGCAGAAATACATCTGTGCACATAACTGGTTGTGACTGTACTATTTCTGCAGTTGAAAAAGTAAAGCTCACCAGCCCCAGATAGACAATACAGTCAGGTTGTTGTCATGCAGTGAACAAGTGACAACCTAATTCTAGTTCAGTCTCTGTTTTGGGTTTCAGTTTGATCCATGGGAAAAAAATGTATTAGAATTATTATTCCTTATTCAATTCTACAGAGCAAAATAGTGTTGTATTGGCACACACAAAATGCTTACACCATACATGTAAAGGACAATACAATACTATTTCAAAAGGGTATATTATGGCCAGTATGTGTTATGTTTTTATGGGTAAGAAACTATATGACAATATGAGCCAAAATAAAATAAAGAGGCATAAAAATGTAATTGATTGAAATGCTGAAGTTATAATAATATACTCAAAGAGGGACAACTGGCATGAACATCCATTGATTTCTCTGAGATTGCAGGGAGGCTCTGTTTGTAACACCATCACACACACCCTTTGTACATGGATTTAAGTATTTGCCTCTGGTGTGCAGTCTCATAGTTCCAGTTACAATAATGCAAAAATGGTTTCCTCAGCACTTCAGTCTCAGTTTCACATAGCTCCAGTGAAAATCCACATTCATGCTCTGTGTCCGGCCCAGTCCTATGTTGCTGATTCCTGTTCCCCAGTGTAGTTATTGGCTTCTGGTTGTACATACTCCTCAGTTTTGTCCCAGTCGGCGACCCAGCCCCCTCCCGCCACAGCCACGCCTCCGTTAGGGTCCCCGCCGATACCCTGGTCCATGGCCCCGTACCCTCCTCCTCCACTGGTGCGATACAGCTCCTCCGTCTCATTGGCCAGTTCATCCTCGTCCAGGATGCCACACTTCTCATCGCTCATCTGCTCCGGTTCGGCCCAGGGCTGCTTCTCTCCAGACGCAAAGATTCCTACGTCACACAAAATACTAGTCACAAAAAGTTTCTGGATCTACAGTGGCATGAACATTTTCCATTTTCTGCAAAACTCAAATATGCCTAACTTTTTGTGACTTGCAATATAACAGTAAGAATAATGCACACACAATAAACAATAAAAAATACTGCTTTTGTACATACCATAAAATATGACTCCTCCATAATGCACCAGGGAGGCGATGAGAAACACACCCTGCCACTCCTCACGTGTCTACCAAAACATGAATCAAACGACAACAAACAACAGCATTATTTTACAGACACAGTCAACATCAATCAACTGTTTTTATTGCAATATTTATAGTCTAGAGTACATTTGAGTTAACCCAAAAAGTAATTCATTCAAGTTTACATTGGTTTACCTACTGCACACTAACGTCATACATAACACATAGTCTAAAAATAACTAAATACAGTGAATTAGCAGCTCTAAGGAGAATTTGTGAAGAGACACAAACTCACAGTTGCTAAGTCTTTCCAACACAGCGCACTCGCTCATGTTTGTTTTTTGAGAATGTACACAAACTGGAGAAGATTTATTGCACCTATTTCTGTTTAGGGGTATTTAAAAAGCTTTGGCGCCACCCGCTGTTGTATTTGCATTGTACTTTTCTTCTCATTGCAATAAATGACTCAAATCAACAAAGAAATACTGGGTGATTTGGGCTTACCTTGTGCTTTGTCATGGCACCGACAATAAGAGGGCAAACCATACCAGACAGAGTTCCCACACCATTGGAGATGCCCATGAGGATGCTGGCATAGCGAGGTGCAATGTCCAAGTGGTTCACATTAAAACCTTAGAGAAAAGACACAATTACAATATTAGCATCATATATAAGTCAAATAAGTCTTGAAAGCTTTTTTTTATAAAAAATTTGATCAAACGCTATGCTTCAACCTGAGATAGCAAAGCCAGAGAAGCCCACAGCCAACACCAGGAATGAAATGGCAACTCCTTTTGTATGTGAGAAGCCCACCACCAACAGTAATGTGGCCTCCATTCCAAAGCCTGAGTAGAGCAAGGAAATAGAGAAAATGTGAATTTAAACAGACACTTTTTATTATGTTGTATTATGCTTGAGCATTCTGGAAGATTTTCTATTATGGTCTAATATTTAAAAATATGCCTAAAGCTGCATTTTGTTTTGTCGCCATCTTTATTGGGGCGCAATTTCTATGCAGGTAGGTAAAAAACACCTTGCCACTGCTTTTCATTGGTTGCATTGGCTGCAGTAGTGAAGTGGGAGTGGCCAGCAATGGGGAAAAGGTCCTAAAAGTACAAGCAACAAATTTGAGCTTTTGCTCAAAAGCAAAATCCCACAAAAATAAATAATGCCAGAGGTAAAGAAAAGGCGTAGTCATTTCTTCTATTTTACAAATTCTTGTTTTTTTTTGGGACCTACGACCTTATCTGCCCTGATTCTGACACTGCCTTCCACAAAGCTATATGCACACTGTACCCCTCTCGATTTCACAAAGCTATTGATTCCTCTCAGCTCATCAGAAATAGACTAGTCGGGCAGAACTTTAGATTCATACTGTCCTTTGCTTCATGTTGCAAACACTACCTTTCAAGCCACCTCTATGTTGTATATGTTTTAATTGTTTAATCCATCTTACCTCCACAATTCATGAGTTTTCTGACGTTGGTCGTAGTCATGATATGGTTGGTTCGCATGTAGTCGGCGATTTGCCCACCGATGGGTACAATGATGGTCATGACCAAATGAGGAAGTGCAGAGACAATGCCCACCTAAAAAGATTATATTTTAACATCATTTAACCTAAAAGTTGGAGGTGATTTGAAAAATATATCTAATCTGTTTCATTACCTTGCTGATCTCAAAGCCGAACACCTCCTCAAAATAAGCAGGCTGGCTGATAAGAAGCAAATAAAATGTCCAGCTTCTGCAAAAGTTAGCAACAATTATGGCGTAGACCGGCATGGATGTGAAGAACGCCCTCCATGGAGTGTTGAATTTCTGAAAAACAACAACAGCATTTAGGTTAGCAATGGTTTAGTTTAGCAGTGGAGAGTATTACAGATTTACTAAGATTGTACTAACCGAGATTGATTGCTGAGTGGAATCTCCAATGCTTTCTTCAATGTATGTTCTCTCTTCTTCTGTGATGGTGGGATGAGCCACTGGACTTTCATACGAGACCAAGATCCAAAAGCAGTACCATATGACCCCAAAACTTCCTGAGAGAGAAGAGGATAACAACTGTCTACTTAAACTCAAGATCTTCTAGTCTAGAGGTAAATACTTCAAGAAACCTTCAATCCTACGTACAAAAGCAAAGAAAATCAATATACAATTCCTGCATCCAGAGAGTTACTATTTGGATCCACTTATGAGCTTTCCAAAAAATAGTAGCAAAAGCTGCCCAGTATATAAGAAACACCCTGGAAGATTTGATTTAGTGGGATTCTTTACACAATCAATCCAGCTTAAAAATAACTCTCCAGACACATGCTGCACATGTGAGCAAACAGAAAAATGAAAGACTAAACAACAAAAAACTAGGTGGAATGCCTGGGGTTTGCCAAAAATGTATCAAACCAACGCTAGTGAAAACATAAGGTTTGGCTTAGATCAATTTAAATGCAGTATTGATACAGTAAATTAAAATAAGCTTACCATATACATAGAAAACTGATGTCCATCCAATGTACTGTACCAGGATCCCGGCTAATGGCATGGCAATCACAGCTCCAGCGTAAGACCCTACAAAACAAAACAGCATTGTAGGTAAATAAATCAGCCAATTTAATATGACAGATGGATTAGTTTAAAATAAGCTTTTGTTTACAAGACTTACCACAAAACGCTGTGGTTGCCAGGCGACTTCTTTCAAGCGGCGGTGCCCATTTGGCCCAAATACCGTGGCATGCCGGGTACGAAACACCCTGGGTTTTAATGAGAAAATGTGACGTTAATGCAACGTTCATAGAAATGCTGAAATGTCAAATAAAAAAATTGCTGAAATTTACACAGTACCTCAACAAGTCCTTGACATACTCTGACCATTATGACACAGCCAAAGTGGACTTTCGCTGCTGTGGGGATGAGCATGTTCAGGCAAGAGGTGGCCACTACAGCAAAGCCAAATACTCTGAAAGATGAAACAAAGTCCAATTTGATGTTGTTATATTATGTTGGTACAGGCTGAAAGATGTTGGGGAGCCCTAAATATTTGTATAAAAGCTTTGTATGTATTTTTAATTATCTATGCTGTTTATAAATTAATGGCGTTGTTATTTTCATTTCATACCTGTTTGCTGCAAACTTTTGACAGATAAATCCTCCTGGTATCTGAGTCACTATGTAACCCCAGAAGAAAGAACCATGGATCATCCCGACTGTCTCCGGATCCCACTCAAACTCAGCTTTCTGATCAGAGACAGTAAAAAATGACATGTTAGACAGTATTAAGAGACATGTAGACAAAAAGTAGCTAGAAGCACTTGGAAAGGACACACTTCAGGCAAGGTAGTGGCACTATCTCATAATGATGAAGATGTGTTAAGGGATCTTCTAGTTTAGGGGTAAAGGCTTTTGAACCATAACGAGCCAGCATCGCACAAGGGTAAAAAAAAAACTATTATTTCCTCTACCGGCTGTGTTTTTGTCTTAATCACGCAATCATACAATCAACAGTGCCAGCTAAAACATAACCTTCTTGGCTCAGGTTAAAATATAATCAAAATTATTTGATTTATCCTTAAGGTGGATTTTTTTTAATAGAACTGTAACATTTCATGACATTCAATATAGTTCTAGTGAAATAATGGTGGACTGCTTCCTCCAACTTCCATCAGCTATTCTTTTGGCTCTTTGTGGTTTGTCCACTCACCTCTATGTACTGCTTGTTGTCTCTGAAGACCGTGTGCTCGTTGACCATGCTCACAACGGCGACACCCAGGTTACAGCGGATGCCGAAGGAGATACAGAAGCCGATGCCCGAGAGGATGGCGATGATGTATCGTCGTGGCAACCCGAAACACGTGCAATCAACGACGGGCATCTCCTTCTCCTCCACCAGCTCTGGACGACCCTCGCTTGACAACTCGATGGTCTCCCCATTCTCCTGCTTCTTCTCAAGAACCCTATAATAAGAACAAGGAGGTAAGAATAATAAACAGTATGCAATTAACAGGAATTGGTGACCATCCACTTTTCAATCAATGATTTCAAGTTCATTTGGATGGGATAACATAGAGCTGGGTTACTTGATGTTATTGTATCTTATATCTCAAAAAGTGAACAATATATACAATTGCACAAAAAATAGAAGCACTTCACAACACAACCTTTCTTGGGTAAATGGTCAACTGATTCACTAGGCCAAACATATACTACTCACAAAACGTTAGGGGGATTTGGCTTTCGGGATTACCATTCTCTGGAACCAAGCAGTGGTTGATCTCAAAGGTCTATTGAAGGTGTCCCGGGCCTGTGTATTTATTGTTCTATATCTATGTTATATATGTTTGTTGATTTTGTTTTAATTTCATGGTGTTTTTTGTTCTGTGTTTTTGTTATGTTGCAAAAATATTAAATAAATAAAAAACTATACTTACCATAATACTATAATTATAATATAAATTACTGTTACCTGGTTCTACTTTCATGATATTCTGTGACTGCACGGACATCTTAACGTTTTGTGACTAGTTTATTATCATTGATCCTTTTTTAAAATGAATACTTGGATACAGAGTTAGAGTTTTCACAAAGGTGTATATTATTTGCCCTGCCGAGTCCATCTGACTAACACAAGATCAACTTGAAGCACAGAGTAAACAGTGAATCTCTTCTTGGTGCAACCCTGTTCCAGCACCACTGTGGGCGTTTCTTATTGAAAAGACATGACCTCTGCAGAAGCCTCTTCCTAGGACACATCAAATATGTATCAAACGCAGTCAATCATCTATTAAACATGAAAAATGCAGTGTTGAGTTTTCACGGAAGGCCTGGACATTTCATGCAGTCGTTTTTCAACCCTCTGCAAAAAGAAAGGTGCCTGAACAGGCCTTTTTTAAAGAAGAACAAAACTGGAAAAAGATAGAAATTCAAACGTAATATAAATCTGAGCCGTGGACAGAGAACAGACCATTAGTGTGGCTTTTGCAGCTGTGGTCAGCTGAACAAAGATTGTGTTTCAATCTGAAACCTCTACTGTAGCTTCAAGAGCCACTGCAGAGGACGGTAGAGGCCCACTGGGGTGTGCATAATTTATAAGAGTGCTCAGTGACAAACACACATGATATATAAGTTATAACTGTGGGCTTTTCAAACTGTGGGCTTTTCATACGTTCAAGTTCAAGTTCCTGTATAATTCATGTGCCTGGTTTACTCCAAAAGTATAGGTCAGAAAAACAGTGGGATTTTGACTTTTGGGTGAAATGTGCAGAAAATGATAAATGCTACAGTGATGTGTTTTTTTAGAACATTCTGTTATTTCACCTGAAAATCAAATATATATGTCCCCGATGCACCTGTTAAAATATTCAAAGCCGCACCGGTGCCTGGGCGCAGGTGTGAGCAGGTTGCGTGCTGAACCTTGCTCGCACGACACCCATGTACCACACCTGTGCGCACGAGCTCCCACCGGAAACGAGAGCTTATTGGTTGGTGGCGGGCTGTGTGGCGGGTTGAGAGGCCTAATCTACAGCCCGGGTGCGTGGGGGGTGGGTACGTCATGACAGCGGGGCTACTTAGCGAAGGAGAGGAAGTGGGAGGCGTCCCAAGGTGTACACGGGCCTACGGGGATTTACGTGGGCCGACAGCTTGGAGGAGCGCAGGATCTATTTCTGGAGAGGATTTAAGTGTTTAGACTCAGCATCAAATCCCGAGAGAAAGAAAGGGGATCCATCAATAACCCCCCTGTATCAGACCGCAGGGCTGAGCACACATTTAGCCTGGGCACAGTTTAAGTCAATGCACTTTTATGTGTTCAGGTAATGCCCCAAATAACTAACAGTGCTGCAGATGCGTAATGGATCTATTTACTAAAGTGTCCTCAAGCTACGTATGTCCATGACGTGATTCCTGGAGTGAGTGGATCCATTGATGTCCAAGAATCAAAGTTTGACTAATCTCATTTGACTGAAAACAGGAGGGGCTATTGATATTATAAAAGGATGTGTACAAGCTTTCACCGCTGCTGCTTTTGATTTTCCGAAATCCATTAAGCACAAATACAAGTCAAAGTAAAGCAACACTTTTTGTTACAACATGGACTTAAAACAAAACATATAGGGTTCCCAAAAATCCCATAATAATAAATGCAACTGTTGAATTAATTACTATTTCTGTGCGCAAATCAAGTGGCGCTTTTAGCTGCAGTGGAACAGATGCTGTCTGTCCAACCTGGTAACCATCTTCAAAAGGCGACTCTACCTGTCTTTGTCATAGTGTTTTGTTAATCAGATTAATTAATACATTATGGTGCCATTTTTTGTACCTTTACGCACAAGGATAAACCATTTAAGCGTAAAGCAGTTGGTCATCTCACTCGTCACTTTGAAGGAGGATACATACCCATAGATTTTGCCGAGAGTCTTGGCAGTCACGGCTTTAAATCTATCTTTCCGGAACTCCATCCTTACGGCTCCAGGATCCCGCTAAACGTCCAGTGTGTGCTTGCGCCCTTGTGAGCGCACAGCCTCGCCTTGATACTTGTTGTCAAACGCGTAATTGTATTCACTTGCCTAACTTGAATAGCCTTTTGGGGTTAAAGTTGGAGTATGCTACACAATTCACGCGCAGATTTGTGTCCTCAACAAGCTTCAAATAAATCAAAACATATAGAAATGCTCGTAAGTCCACTTTGTCACAGTCCAAACTCCACAAAGATCTGTAGAAAGTTCCCCGGGACAACTTTCGACGGGATTCATGGTTTGAACGATGTCTCTGGCCGTGGTCCTGAAACCAGATTACAGCAGCCCGCGCGCTAATCTCTCCAAGTGTGAGTGAGTGGAAGGTGCATGTCACTTCCTGTCCATTCTCCACTCGAGCGAGCAGTGGCTATTATTGGAGCGGCCCGGCTCAGAATGGAAAGTAAGAGTAAACAGTGTGATACAATTATTCACAGGTAATTCTGAGCAGCCTGGACAGCAATTAGTACAGACGACTTCTGGATAGTTCTTAATGACTCGTGTCCCCAAACCAAAAACTGGAGCCTTATCGTTACATAACACAGATATTTCTAAAGGTGATGTCAAAGTCTGTGAATCCATAGGCCTATGTCTAACTAATCTTTATTGAGACGTACCAAAGACATACAAGACTAATCAGGATTGCAGTTTTCAGATCAATTGTCCCAAATGACCAAATAAAAGTGTAGAATTGGTTTTGAGTTTCCTGTGAGGTTTTGATTTTGTTACATACATGTGTCATTATAGATCACTTTGGACAATGTTATTATTGGGTTATAAAGGACCCATAAATACTTGATTTAGATGATATTGTACCGGCTATTATACTGTGCATGTTGTAATGTACACTGTACCATTCAAGCTACCTTCAAAGACTATTTTCATTTCCATTAATGAATGCTGTTTTTGATAAAGTGCAGTTAACTTTATTGTGGCTAATGTAATTTTACATAGAATCAAAATCAACAGGTTGAGTTTGTAATACAGGTATAATCCCTTGTAGATATTTTTGTGATAAACTATTCTTTAACCCTATAAGTAAAAAAATGATTAGTGACAGAAAACTATTGAGTAACAGATTGCAGTTAGATGCAGCTCTTTTGCAGGTCCCGGGCTGAGATGGTGCGGAGAGAGTGAGAGGAGGAGAGGAAGGGTGGTGGGAATGGCATAGAGGAGTAGGAGGGGGGAGGGGACAGACTGGGTGGGACCGAGATGACGGACGGAGTGTCTAACACGGAGCCATATCCCGGTCTCCGAACATCCACGGTGCTGGAAAAGGTGGAGCCGTGGAAAAACACAGGGGGAGGGTCTGTGGGGTCTGACGGGAAATCTGTAAAGACATAAAAAACGTAATCATAACACACAATAAACATCTATCCAGAAATAGAAGAACCTAATCCTCCAGTTAGGTACATCCTGACCAGGATTCTGGCTCAAGATCTGACCCTGGGTGCTGCACCGTTGTGGCCTACTGCTCCCGACAGGTTGCCCCAGTGGCATTAGTGGATGGATCAAATGCAGAGGGCACATTTTCCTACTGGGACAATAAAGTGCACCTTAACCTTTAAAAATTCTACATTGTGGCCATACCTTTGTAGAATGATGTAATGTTTAAAAGTCTTCACACAAAAGTATTTTGTGTGTCTTGTGTGTCTCTGTTTACATATTGTTGATCAAGTACATATTGTTTTAATGGAAGCCATGTTATGAAGCTGTCAATGTTACTGTAAATTGCTCAGGAAGTCTGTGATGTTGTTAAAAGCCAATATTGATAAGTCAGCGTCTTTGTTTTGATCAGATGACTGGCTTGGGTTTCATTTCATCTCTGCAGCCTCAGAACACTTTGTAAACAGCGGCTGGGATTCTATTCTATATGTTTCTGCACCATTAGGTACATAACAGCTTTCTAATGTTTGGTTGTTCAAGTCTACAATCACTGGCCACTTTATAAGGTTGGCCCCGTACCTGGTCTTCTGCTACGTTCTGTGCATTGAGAGATGGTCTGCAGACCTTAATTGCAACAAGGCTTCCTGAGTGTAGCCTGTCTGACATTCTTCTCTGACCTCTATCATCAGTGTGTCTTTTTTGCCCACACAACTGCCTCTCACTGGACTCAACTCACCCAAAAAGAAAAATACCAAGAGCTCAGCAGTTTTTACTCAAACAAAAACATACATACTTGCTTAACTTTTTTCTCAATTTAATGTGTGTTTGCAGATTTAGAATAAAAGTATGTAACTGCCATGTGGATTGGCTAATGAGCTATGAGATTCGCAATTATGTGTACCTAATAAATTGGCCAGTGAGTGCATATGTGAATTTGTGCTTTGTTCAAGGTAAACCTGTAATAGACAATACCTGGATCATCACTGAGCTGTGTGTGCAGGTATTGCTGTTTAGTGTAGAACTTGTTGTAAATGCAGTAAACAGCAGCTATCAGAATGAATGTCCCGACGGAGGCTGCAATGAAAAGACCCACTTTGCCGTTACCATGGTCTCCTTGGTTCTCTGTGAAAGAAAGAGAAACATAGATTGGAAAAATATTGGCATACACCAAAGGGCCACTGGGCCACATTGGGTACACCTTATCAAACCTGCAAATGAGACTTTATGTGACCTTGAACATGGTATGGACTGATCTCCTGGGATTTTCAAATACGTACGACTATCTCAAGGGTTTACAGAGAATGGTACTAAAAAGAGAAAATATCCAGTGAGCAGCTGTTCCCTGGGCGAAAATGCATTGTTGATTCCAGGGGTCAGAGTAAAATTTACAGAGAAAATCAAAAAGGCAATAAAAACCACTAAGAATAATTGTAGAAGACCATCTCAGAATAAAATGTTGACGGCAACAGGCCCCAGTAATAGGCAACCATGCTGAATCCACTTTATTAGGTACACAGTATTTCCTAATAATGTGGCCAGTGTGTGTATTTTGTCACTATATTCAACTTACTTGTCTGTTTTGTGTCCATGTGTGGGTTTTGGTCGTGGATGAACAGGTTTCTGAGCTGAGGTGGGGGTGCGGCCGGGGCCTCTTGAAGGATGATTTGTCCTCCTGACTGCAAGGTGCAAAGAGGAAGGAGCAGCAAGACGTAGAGGGTTGAACCTGCCATGTTCCCTTTTAAAGAAGAAAGACAAAAAAAGTTCAATAAATAAATAGGCACAACATCGAAATGGCTTTAAATGAAGATTAAAATGCTGTACCCAGTTGACATTTCTGCAATAAAACATGTATTATTACCTGATTTTAACCGCGCTTGTCGTGTTGACTCTCCCTCGTCTGGGTCGGCTGACTAAAATGAAAACTGCAGCCAAGACGACAGAACTCCCCAGACACCTCATATTTCCAAAGGGACCCCAAGTACTCTTCCATTGTACAAAAAACACACCCGGGAGTGGCTTACAAGGCACTTTTGCTTCATTAATGTGCCATAAGACAATATACAGTCTTGTAATCAGTGCTTTTAGATGTAGTTTTTGACCATAAATATAGTTCAAGTACAACATTTATTGATGTTAAAATTGAAAAAGCCAAAATAAAAAATACTACATGCCAATTTTAATAGAAAATCTTTAAGGTAGTGTGTAACTTGAAGGAAAACAAAAAAACAAAAAAACAAAAAAACAAACAGAGCCCTCTACTGGCCACTTAAGGATATTAACTAGGGCTTTAGTAGCAGTTTAGTACACATATATACAAGTCACAAAAAGGTAGGGAACTTAAACTTACGGGAGAAATTACAGAATTTTCCTTAAATGCAATATAACCTATAAATACTATCACCCGGTTCTACTTAAATACGCTATTTCACTCATAAGAAATATCCTTTTTGTGAGTAAAATGTCTTATTCCTATTAATGAATGCAACCAAATAAATATTAACTGATTTTAATATTGCCTAGTGTTGAATTTACAGTGCAGTGTTGGGTTGTATCAGTGCTACTACAGGTCATTTAGTGGAATTCATAATATTTTCCAATGTGGCCCCTTACCACCTAGAGAGCTGATCTTAGATTTACAAGTCCACATGACTATAAGGTTTCATGTTCGAGTGCCCACATTTTCCCAGGCAGATTCAATGTTGTACACTGTAGAGGTAGGATGCAGGATTGTGACCCATAGTTATGATTAGAGAGTCCCCCATTGACTGGCAGTTGTGAGAATGAGAGTAGAAGCTATCAATACATAAAATATAATGAAACTTGCAAGTCAATTTAAAGACAGAAAATTGCATATCCTCCCTAGGTCACTATAATATCTTTGTTGTCTTGTTCTTCCCCTAGTCAAAAGATGTACAGTATAATTCAATGTCTAACTTTCTTTTGAGCCAAAGCACACCATTTAGTTGAGAAAGAGCTCACAGCACACCAGTTACCTGAAACATCACCAGAAGAACTATGTTGGATAATACCGTCTTTAAAATGACAAATAAACTTATAAATGTGCATGTTCTTCAGTGTATATTTCTAAATGATGGTCTTGTGACTTGCCATTGTCCACAGTATACCCCACCTAAAGCCCATAGCTGCTGCTTGGAATAGGCTCAGGCCACCTACAACCCCAGAGAATATGCAAAAGATGTACTCAACTCTTAAGTCAAATGCTCAAAATGTATTTAATAAAAATGGCATAAATACATTACAAATAAATTATATGAAATTTTTTCCGGTTTGTCAGTCAACTATTTTTGAGATTGAGATGGTCTTAAAAACATTTACATACATACACTGGAATGTTTCAACATCTAAATTCATTGGGCAAAACCAGAAGGCACTTGAGATTTACAAATATACTACAACTACATACAATTAACAGCATTTACATCTCTGAGAAACCCACGGTAATGATAAATTAACAGCACATCTAAATGTAAAACCATAAGACCACATTGCATTCTTGAGGTTCTATGTATGATCCCTTAAAAGCAACACTGTATCACAATGGGTTACTATGTGGCATTTGATCATATTAGACTCCATCAAATTAATTAATGCATTATCATTTTTCATAATTTAGACAGTAACAATATAGATTTTCAATTTGTTCAGGAACTACTACTATTTACATATTTACACTAGACACCGGGCTCTCCAGCGTCTGATACTTAGCAAACCAGTTCATAGAGTAACATTTAGGCTCACGATCCTCAAACATCACAAATTTGTGACTTCACAGGAAGACGCTGTAAACAGTGGAAAGTGGTGCACAATAACACTATAGTGTGTCTTCTTGGCCTTGTTTTTGTGGTGATCACCTTCCCTGTTCACTGTAATGAAATACTTTAAAAAAATAATATTTTGGAGTCTTAAGTTACACTGTACAAAAGCATATCATGTGGTTGAATGTGGTGATGGTGGAAGCAGATATTTCACATACAATACACATTAAACCCTCTACTGGACAAGGCAATCTTATGGTGCCCATGCAACCAGCTGTTGATGGTTTTTGTTGTTCTCAATTAAAGTTCATAAAAATGCTGCAGTGTAATTGTGATATGCTTATTCACCAGGAAGGCAAAGTGAACAATAGGATCCAAAATTAGTACATAAAATGAATAGATCCATCTTGAAGGTTTTTGAAGTGGTCTAAGGAAACATTACTTCCTTATTTGGCTTCCATAAGTGTAACAAGGGTCCATTTAGGTCCGACACACTCATAAAACCAATGCATCTCCATTTTTCTGCTCCAGCTCGGACATGTCGGTGAGGGGAGTTTCACACTTATCGTCCGTACTAACCATGCTGTACTCAGGGTTTTCTCCATCTCGAGACAATCGCCTGGTCCTGTCCTGCAAAACTGAGTAGAGGAAGCCTACTGGGACGGGCATCATGGCAAATATGATCAGCAATGCCAGGACAGCCAAAGCCCAGTCAGGATATGGAAGGTATACCTCAGAGGCCTGGAATAAGCACAAGGTACCTTAGTGACCACTTTAATGGTGTGGACAGTAGGTTTCATAAAATACTGACTATCTGACCCTGTTCTATGATGTAAAGTAGGTCACCTGTAGAGGCCAGGGGAGGGACTAAAATAAGGCTTGACTACTGTGGGTCAAAGTGTTAACCCACAAAGTCTGATCTGATGTTGCTGTTGAGGCCAGGGGAGGGACGATTTTCTTACCGTCTCTTGGTTCCAGGCCAGGTATGTAGGTCTTTTGATAAACATGCGAATTATTGTGGCCAGCAGCAGACCCAGCATTGAGAACAGGCAAACATATTTCCACAAATATTTGTAGATTACATGTGGACGCCATCCCAGCATCCCCTCACAGTCATCAAGGAACCTTCAAAACACCATTTTCAAACCATGAAAATTTTTTTCTTAAAACTGCTTTGTAGCGTGTGGTTATTCATTGAAAAGCTCACCTGTCAGCGCCATACAGCCATGACACGCTGAACGTCTCAAAAACCACCACAATAATGAGGGGCAGGGTGGCGGAGTAGTCGTCAAACATTGAGACAAAGTAGTTTCCACAGCGTTGGGTAAAGAGCAAGCCAATCAGGAAGCCGATGATGCAGCTAAACACTGTCAAAAATAAAAAAAAGTGATATGCAATGTTATCAGACAGATAAAAATGCAGAGGTGTTGAGTTTAAAGGGACCGTGATATCATGACTTTTTGAACTGTTTCATGTTCAAGATTGGTAGTTCATATTTTTTAACAAACATCATCTTGGCAGGGGCAATGGTTTTCTGTGTGCTGAAAAATTCCTGATTACTTGCTTGTCCTTTTAAGGCCCCTTTTCCCCCCATTTGGCCACGCCCACATCACTAATAGTCAACGCAAACAATGTAGCAAGGTTAGGGTTTCTTCACATATCTACACAGAGATGACAACAATGGCGTTTTCAGCAACTAAGAAGATTAGCGCCTCAGCATACAGACTTAATGCAACTTTATAGAGCTACAATTGAGAACAAAATATACCAGTTAGTTTTGTCTTGTTGTTGGCCAGTCTTTTGAAGCGATCGGTTAGCGGGGCCAGGATTCCCTCCATCGTGCCAAACATGGTGCTAAGTCCCAAGTTGAGCAGCATGAGGAAGAACAAGGCGGACCAGAAGGGACTACCAGGTAGAAGTGTCATGGCTTCAGTGAATGCTATGAATGCCAGACCAGTGCCTTCCACGCCCTTAAAAGACAATAACAACCGTGCGTCACATGTAATGCTATAAATATTCCAAAAACAATCAAGTAAAAAAACAACAACACATATGTATGTTACCTTTTGCATCTCATCCTCTAGGTTGCATGCGGTTAAGTTGACTGAGATTTTGTTTTTATACTCTTGATACCAGTCGGAGTAGTCTTTGGGAGCCACGGAAGCATGGTCTGAAAAGTTCAATTTTGGCATCATGTTTATGTCCACCATCCCGCTGTATAGCCCCTCTTTAACAGCATCATGTTACTGTTAACAAAATAACATGCATGTAGACATATGATCTAGGCCAAGATAACTACTGCTTAGGGGTGGGTGATATGGTAAAAATATATATTTTTTTGTCTTCATAAAACTTTTTTAACTACAACTTCAATGTACCAATATTGATCAGAATACTACCGTATTATCCGCACTATAAGGCGCTCCGTCAAAGCGTTTTGGTACAACTTCAGTAAACCACAAAGCTCTGGGAGTCAGGAGCGTCGCGGAGTAATACATACCGGTACTATGCTTCACCGTATTATTAGTAGTGTATTATTATTATTAGTAGTGTTTATATATGACCCCAAAATCCGGTGCACCTTATATATGAAAAAAAGTTCGAAAATAGACCATTCATTGACAGTGCGCCATATAGTGCGGAAAATATGGTAATTTATTTTAATATGAACACTGGCATTATTACTGTAAAAATGGCTGTGAAGAGCAGAATGAATGAACTGTAACACAATTCAATTATCTTCCCAGATTAGCAGATCGTCAAAACATCACAATACAATATTTTATCACAGTAATGCACACCCCTATTAGCACTCTCAAATAAAACATTTAATCACCAAGACCTACATACCTGGCAATACATTCCATAACTTTGTTTTTGGCACGAAAGCCGAGCACAGCGAACACCACCAGAGTAGCCAGCACCGACGTGAGGAAGTTGATAAAAGAAACAGTGAAAGCATCTCTGTGGCAGTTGTTGTTTTTGGGGTTATAGGACGAGTAGGCGATAATGGAGCCAAAACCAAGGCCGAGGGCAAAAAACACTTGTGTAGCAGCCTGCCGCCAGACTTGTATGTCAGCCCAGATTTCAAGCTGAAATAAGATAAAGAAAGAATTTTGAGTTGAATTAACAACTGAATTATTAACAACTGACTGTACCTTTGGGTAGAACATGTGGGCAATCCCTTCCATGGCACCATCAAGCATCAGTCCACGCACAAGGAAACAGAATAGCACCACGTATGGGAAGATGGAGGAGAAGTACATGACCTAGGAAGCCAGAGGTCATAGTTTAAGAGAGAAACTTGAACGCTTAAAGATATGCTTATATGTGACTTTGTAATTCCCCTTTATATATATATATATATATATATATATTAGTGTGTGATAGCTGTGTGTGTGTTTGTGTTGATACTGTCACAATGAAGTCATTTCCCGAAAAAGTTGAAATATAGTATCTATTCTACTGTTAAACTTTTCACACAAAGTACCATCTTAGCAAATGTATGTTGCCTCATGAACAAAAACATTAGATACATTCAGTTAGGGGTGGGCGATATAAAGTTATGAGATTGATCACGATACAGTGCATTCAATTATGCTCTGCTCTTTGCCGTCATTTTTACTGTATCAATGCCAGTCTTAATAGATAATAAAAAAGGATAATCAATAGTATTAAGTATGATGACAAATATTAAATTAGATGTACATTGTTAAAAAATATTTCATGAATCAGCAGTCTTCTGTATAAGACAATTTTAGTTCACCTCGTATTGAACTGTATAAGACAATTGTTCAATACAAAGTGAACTAAAATTGTGATTTTGTATCATATTGCCCACCTCTATATTCAGTCACGTACTGTTCAGAAATGTACCAATTGTTTATTGTTTCACTGCTGTTGCTTCATATTTTTGTATCAATGTTACAAATAAATTGAAACTTTACTGAGAAAGAATCTTCTCTCCTTCTCTTCATCTGTTTGATTTAGTTAGAATAAACTGTGTGAAAAACAGGTTTGAGTCAAAGCTATGACAACTACGCTCCAGGTGCCATTTAATAACATAAATTTGTGCTAAAAAAAAGAGAATATCCCAGGGCTTAATCCAAAAACAAAGGAAAGAGGATTGAAGAAATCAAGTCTAAACTGTGACAAATCAAGCTAGTCAACATATTATTTCTCGATCAGAAATACTAGAGCAGGACTAAAATCTGACCAAAAACCAACTCCAAACTAAAAACTTGAACTCCAAATGACCAACGGTACCACAGGAAAGAGTAGTTCATGTACCACAGTTTGAGAACCATTGCCATAAACCATATTATACTTGCTTTTCCACAAGATTTTATGTAAATAGTAGAGTGGTAAAACTATACAATGCGAGTTTAAAATGGTTCACATTCCATTGACTGGACCAGAAAAATAAGCCCAACACATGATGGGGATTTGGGAAGTTCAAAATCTAGGACAGCGTAACAACAACTGTTGTTATGAGGTGGTCAAAATCAATCAGTGCAGTACCTTGACAGACGTTTTGATTCCTTTAAACATTCCCAGGCACACAATGGTCCAGGCGGCCAGCAGACAGTAAACAATGTTATTGTTGAATGAGCCCGTCTCATTGATTGAGTCTGTGATGTCCAGAGCTTTACGGTACCAGAAGTAAGACGTGTTGGAGCTCTTTTCACATTCTCTCACTGCAATATACAAAGTGCAATTAGCCAAACTCAAAAAATATAACAATAAAAGTACTTATCGTGTATTTACCAGTTACATTGCCTTCAACTGGACACTGTTCCCAAGGCAAAGGGTTTTGGAATGAATTGCCGAGGTAGAACAGGCTCCATGCAAGGATGACATTGTAGTAGAGCGCTACAAAGAAACACACCTGGAGAGAGAATAAAGGAATACAAATAACATATTAAAATAAATAATCTATATAAAACAGCATATACTAGTCACAAAAAGTTCAGGATATTGGACATTTGGGTCAAATTAATGTAAAATGGTGTGTTTATGCCACAGTGATATTACGTATGCCATGAATGTAGGGTCTTTATCTAGAACTGTTTTTTTCTGCATTTAAGGAGCATTGAAAAATTTCCTTCAAAAGTCAAATATTCAATTTTTTTTGTGACAATAAGACGAGACAGAATCTTTTTTTTTTTTACACAATAATTAAATATTTAGCCAAATTGTTGAGTCTTACCACACAGCTTGAGTATCCGATTCCAGACAGCCGTGGGGAGATGTACTTCCACACACCAATGCTTCCCTGACGGATGGCCTGCCCCGCTGCCAGCTCCAGAAAAAACAACGGAATGCCCACGACCAACATCAACAGAATGTAGAGCAGCAGAAAAGCACCTGGAAGAGATCGTCAGAATATGATCAAATATTTTAAATCTTATGTTATCACAAGGTCAAGAGTCTTTCTGTGCATGAACTGTAAGTGGACAGCTACTGTGATATTTATACTTTTGACAATGATAAATTCAACTTTCCCTTAATCCAAGGAATTATAGCTCTTATAAATGAACATTATATCCTCTTTCAAAAGCTGCCCTGACAAATCTTGTGTATACAGATGGGCCACGAAGAAATGATATATTCATGTAATTGCATATTATACTATTCAGCGTGTCCTGATACGGCAATATTTTACATCATAAAACACTTATTACGGAGTTTCCCACTTTATTGTATTCAGCATAAATTTTGTTCTAAAATATCTACCAGTTTTATATTTAGCATTTGATTGCATCTTTCTATCATAACATTGGTTTGCAAAAATAATTTCAGTTTATGCCACATAGCTTGATGTATGGAACGTATGGATTAAGGTCTCTGGACTCAAGAAGGCACCACTAATACTGCGTTTATGTTTTGAATGGCACTGTCCAATTAATACATGATACATAATACAACACGTACTTCATATTATGAGCCTGCTGTCACACGCAGAGTCTCTTTCTAGGGTCATTATAAATACCGTACATGCTAGCCCACTGTGTTGAACCCACATTACCAAAGAAAGGGTGTCCTATTATATCACACACAGCCTGGCTCACACGGTATATAGCCTCACCTCCTCCGTTCTGGTGGCACAAATATGGAAACCTCCACACGTTGCCGAGGCCGACGCTGAATCCGACCTGGGCCAAAAAGTACTCGACTTTACTGTTCCAACCCGCTCTGGCCACTGGCGCTGGTTCCGTCTGTCTTTCTTCACCACTATAAGGTCCATTATCTGTGCAGTCATCATCAGTTGGCAAGGGCTGCTTCTCCATGACTAAAAAAGAAATAAAGTAACACAATTAAAACTGACCAATATGAGATTTGACAATAACAAAAACAGGGTGCAAGGTTTGATGACCCGTTACATCAAACTTACATTAACATTCAAGAAAAGTATGGTTTGGCTACTCTATAGAAAATATAATAGCACGCAATAATTACATACTTTGTGGCACTTCAATGTTTTCACACTTTCAAATCTAACCTTAAATCAAAAGTTTGAACACCCTGCCATCAAGTGACCACAGCATAATTTTGATCAACAGCCCAATCGCTGTACATATCTTCAAAGTCCAACGTGGTAATTCCCTCCAGATGGTTAACTGTACAGCATTTAGCTCCAATAATCCCTCATTAGACTCGTTAGACTGGAGTGGACACACATCACCTCGCCATTAGATTGTAAAGTCTATCCAAATAACCGTCAGTTCATATCGCTCTTTTGACATGCCGAGAATCCGATACAGTACTTTAGCCGTGCGCGCACAACAATCTGAACACTTAAAAATAAAAAACAACCGTAACTGACCTGATTGACGCAAGTATGAAGAATGTGAAGTATATTTGGGAATAATACCAAAAAGAGTTGCTCAGATAAGGACGGAGGTGAGGAACAGTCCGTCAAGAACACGTGTAGACGCGGTTTTACGCGTTACTACCAGGTCACTACAGTAAATCTAACATAAAGATGTAATTTTGACCATTTCTCTTGGCCATATAAAGCGCAGTACTTAAACGGAAGGATGTAAGCGAATACCTGAGAGAGATCTGTTGGATTTTGCCAAAGCAGCCCGCGTTTCTGACCCTTTATTTGGTGGCGTCTTCTTCCGCTTGATGCAATCCGCGCTTGAGCCACACCTACTACATGGTGCGTTCATGAACACTCGGGCTCGAAATAGCATCAGTGGCTATAAAAACAACTTTGAACATTATAACCAAAAGAAAAAAAATACTAACTGTGGTGAAAATACAATTTGAGGGTCACTTTAGAAACTGCTGTGGCCATGTGCCAATTGCGTAAAGCGCGTAATGGTAAACGGTCTGTTTTTAAATCAAATTCAAATTATCTACTCACCGTCAAAGCCGCACAGATGACATGAAAGAGCTCATTGAGTTAGAGTTTGGGTTATTACTTTCCACTTTCCATCACGCGTGACTAAACACAAACGCTACCAAACTGTAGTCTTTTTAATCTGCTGCCAGTGTCTACGGTCAAAGTAAGTATTTCTTTGTTTACAACTGATCAACAGAACACGTGGCACAGAGAAACCCTCGCAACATCATGCCAACACACTTGATCTTTCAATTCCCACACGGTCCTTGCACAAAAAAAGACCAATATAACTGATCCAATTTGACGCAATAACTGATCCAATATGACGCAATAATCCACGAGTTTGAACCGAGTTACTTGACAGCTTCAAACAAATACAAACTGAAAGAACTTGAAGTTGTTTTGAATAGGCCATGGACGACAGTGTGAGCCATTTCAAGGTCACACAAAGTAAATAGAGCTGATCCACACGGTGACAAATGGATCAGTTCATTCACACACTCACACACACACACACACACACACACACACACACACGCGCGCGCTTTGCCACGTAGGAATACTTACCAAAAATTGGGCTACTGGAAAAAAGACGTGCACTACAACCCGCAAAATACAACAGTGTGTATGTTGGTGGTTTGTCGGTGTAGTATAGGCTATATAAACGTACCTTGAGAAAGCAGAGTGTATAAATAGTTGAAAAGTCGTCCTATACGCGTAAACTCGAGTGTCAAGTGGGGAACGCTCTGCTGTTCTATAGGACTCCGCCTCTCATTTCCTTCCATCCAATCAGAGAAAGCGCTTAATAATTCTCCTCCATCATCTTTCAAGGTCTACATTTGATAAAACAAGACTACAATAATAAGTAATCTCGAGACAGACCTTCAGTTTAAACAGGCCAAATGCATTTAGAAGTGAACTGAATTTTGAAAAGTGTAAAAGAAAAAAGATGGAGTGAAACTTGACCCTGAACAGGTGAGGAATTTGCAAACCAGTGTGATTTACTGGACCTAAATGAAGAACCCAACAGACTTCCGACCCATGACCTCAGAGTGGGGTCACACTATGGAAATATGCAACTTCTAGAGCAGTGTTTCTCAAACTGTGGTCCCTAAGTGGAAGAAGTCACAAAGAAATCCAAAAAAAGTCTGTTTCTCAACTCACCACAAGACACTTTAAGCAAATAATACATGAGCTCTTCATGTGAAAACTAGGCAAATTTAGCCATAATCTGACACTCACACAAACCCACACTTTTGTGGCAGTCTCGAAGCCTTGGGGGTTTGGTGGTCTGCGATTCTTTTCTCTATGCCAAAGTTTGAGAAACACTGTTCTAGATATCCAGTGCAATTAGATCCTGCTAGAGGGTGAAAAAATGCTGAGCTGATCTGTTGAGATCAAGGTAGTGGAACTAAATAGAAGCCAGTCTTATGACGCAGTATACGATTCTGTAAAGATTCTGGATGATTTAGATTCTTTATTTTTGATACATCATTAATTTTGAACACATTTTGCATTTGTCCTCTCAGCATTTGCCGGGTGCTGTGTTGTGAATATTTTTGGTCGGCCCGTGGGAATGTGTTTGTTTGCTTTAACCATATGATCCAGTGAGCAGTTTTCTGAAGTCTGACCTTTCTTTGGTTCACACCCTGCTGCTCACACCATAGTGATAACATTGTTTTTGACATGTTTAGATTTAGTTACTTATTAAGCCTATACTTGTTTCAGTGGTTTCATATAAATCAAACTTAATAGTCTGAATTTAAGTCCTTTTTAGCTAATCCAGATATTCCTTTTTTGTAACGCAGATACATCGCATATAAACCAGCATTGAACCACAGGTATTACACTTCTCCATTTAGACAAACACAGTTATTGTATTGTAACTGAAACAGGCCATTTTATGATTGATGACGACTTTAGAGACAGATTATGTGCCTATTTATTTTCTTCATGTTATATTGGACATAATGATGCGTCTTGATGCTCTGTTGTACCATTTTCAAAGTGTGTTGCCTGTTACCCGTCTAAAGAGATTCATTAAACTTATTTACCCTTTACAGGTCTCTCAGGAGAGGCAGAAACGAAAGAGGAATAGAGGACGCTTTATATGAAACCCTTGAAATAAAAGGTAGTGTTTGGTTGTAGCCATAAGGAGCGGGGCTGAGATGAATGCAAATGTCCTAATGTCTATCCGTGTATTGGGCACTAACTTATAATATTCCTACAATTTTTATAAATGAAACAATTATGTCCCTGAGAAAGTTTGAGTAATGTTTGTATATCCTGAGGCTGCTTTTCATTGCAGCTTTGGTTCATAGAGTATTCACCAACAAAACAGTACAATGTTTGCTAAAATGGGCTTGTCCATGGTTACTATCAAGCGGTTACAGATATATATTGTGAAACTTCTCAATAGATTACTGACATCAAATATGTGTTTCAGGTTAATATGGGAATTAGATGCAATTTTGAATAAAGTTACAAGTCCTGTTTTTTTTTTTTTTTACATAAAGATAAAAAAGGTTTACATATGTTTTTAGTCATTTAGGCTGATATACAACACTATTTTATTTTTGTAGTGTTTTTAAGAGCAGAATGCAACATAAATCAGACAAGAATTGATCCTGTGAAACACTGTAAAAAACATTTCAAAAATATATATATATTTGTGCTACTGAGGGAGGTATCGAAAAATGGGAGAATAGAGAATATCATCTTGAGAAAACGGCCTTTAAAAATATCAACTGACTGGAATAAACTCAACTTAATTTAGATATGAGGTTTTAAAAAAGCTTTCTTCTTCTTCTTCTTCAATTGTTTATTTATTGAATTAAAACGATATTGTTTTTCCTTAGTTCTTATTTTAAAATTACAACGCGCACTGCTATCTAAAATGCTCCTGTATGCTAGCCCTTATAGGTTTGTCCTTACAGTTTTCCTACAGGCTGCAGCCCACAGGTGCTCACCCACAGAGGGGCGAGTGTAAATAGTATCTGAGGTGGGGACGCTCAGGGGAGGAGCTCTGTACCAGCTACTAATACCAACGTGAGGAGTGACCTGCATTTACTCAACACAGGTGCTTTTACATCAAGGATACACATTGAAGACCCCGACAAAAGTGGTAAGTAAATAAATATATATATATATGTAGAATGTAGACAGTCTTAGAAGTCTTATTTGGTCTGCTCTATGTAGTAAAAACTTAAGATAGCATATGTTAGCTTGAAGTTGTAGGCTAATCTGCATCCACTACATGGGAGTAGGATCTTATAAAGGGTGTGTTCGCATTCACATACAAGCACAATAGAGCACTTAAGCCATTTCTGTTATAATACTGTATTTGCCTTCACATATTGATAACATGTCTGGCCTATTGTGTGAGGGACAACACTTATTCAAAACTAGGTCCAGATGGCTATTCATAACCTTAAATTCATTCAGACATTTTGTTATTGGGTTTGTAATTTTAGTGAAACCACTGGTGAGGGAGTGTTTAGTGATACTAGTCACTACTCCCACAGACAGTTCATTCTAGAGGCAAGTGTTTTGAATGGTGAAGCGCACTGTAGAGTTGCATAACTGGTTGGGCAGCTCTCTCTCCTTTACGCTTTCGTGTGTTGTCCCATGTCACTGAATCACCGGCATCAGCAAATGACATAATGTAAGATTGTGAAAGTCAGATTTTTAATAAACTGTACAAATGTGAATGAATAGAATCGACTTATGTGAGATATTATACAGTCAGTGGGCACAGTAGCTCGGTTGCAGTAAGTTAAACACAATAATAATACAATAAATTAATTAATGAATTTGTATTCTACATTTATAGGATTCACTGAAACGGCAAGCAAAATATGACAAACATTTCACATCATCTTGTTAACGTAAGTCTTAAGTTCTATTTTGGCAATATGATATAGTCTCTAAAAGACAGGGATGTTCTTTTGACTTTGACTACTATAATATATATATATATATCTCATTCTATCTGCAGCATCTCCTGACTTTCTCACTCCAGGACGGAGATGTTCAAGGTGTGGAAGAAGCCCACGCTCGGCTCTCATTTTTAGCCCAAAACAAAAAACTGTGGAGTCAACAGATGTTTCTAGATATCGTGTCAGATGCCATCATTCTACGAGACATCCAAAACAAGGTGAGCTACGATTTGGTAATAGATGACTGTTGCTTCATAAAGTTAGTGGAATTTGGACTTCTGAGCAATGAGCGTGTTCATTTGATCGAGCTTCTCAAGAATCAAATTACATATTAGTACATTGTAGAGTATTTTACTTTCAGGTGATAAGTGTGGGAAATGCTAGAGTGATAAAAACAGGATATTATGAAAGCAAGGAATATATCTAGAACCAGTTGACAGTAATGTAGGTTAATACATTATTTCACCCAGAAGCTCTCTCCTTTACTCTTTCGTGTGTTGTCCCATGTCACTGAATCACCGGCATCAGCAAATGACATAATGTAAGATTGTGAAAGTCAGATTTTTAATAAACTGTACAAATGTGAATTAATAGAGTCAACTTATGTGAGAAATTATACAGTCAGTGGGCACAGTAGCTCGGTTGCAGTAAGTTAAACAAAATAATAATACAATAAATAAATAAATATATATACCGTATATATTTTTTGTCACGACTCTCTAGTAATGTTTTTGTGTTTTGAACTGATACTGACCTGATATATCTGCATTATCTGTATTTGGCCACTCATCCTTTTTTCAGGATGAACTTGAGAAATACACCTTCAAATCCATCCTCCGTTGTGATGCCAAAACTGACAAACATTTCCCATCTTTACTACTGCTCGTCTGCCAAAGCCCTGACCATAAAAAGCCAGACATCCACTTCTTTAACTGTGAAATGGTGAAGGTGCGTATTGCTAATATTCTCCTATTACTTTCAAAGCCTCAGGTTTTTACAAGTGTCTCTGCTTTTTGTGGTTCCCACAGGCCGAGCAGATCTGCGAGGACATCTCACAAGTGGTTTCAGGACACCACAGCAATCGAAGCAGGTACAGTAGCCTTATATGTATTAGACTGTAAAACCCAATAGTGCATCTTGCTCAGAAAAGTTAGTTGTTTGTGTTAAGTCCTGCTAAATAGTGAATGCCCTAATTTATCTCTGAATATGTATGTTTTTATATTTTCTGTTATTCTTTATTATTATGTTTTAGCTGTCCTCACAAGTGATATTCATTACTGTGGTTTATTTTTTTATTTTATTTAGTTAAGTTGAATTTAGTTAGTTAGTTAGTTAGTTAGTTAGTTAGTTAGTTAGTTAGTTAGTTAGTTAGTTAAATGAATGCAGTAAAAACAGTAAATGATCCAGTTTACAGAATTTCCATTTTAGATAGCAATATGGTTTAAATAATACATAAATACAACTATTCATTTGAGTAACATTTACAGATGCTCAAAAAGACATTACATGAACTTGAAATGTTTGAGTTTATAAACTTAAAACAATTTGGCCAAACGATTTACCCAATAAATTTGAGTTGAATTCACAGGTTTTACAGTGTAATATTATGTGTGAAAACAAACCATTTGGCTTTTAAGAACTGCTTTGGGCTATTACTGACGATTATGTGACTTCCCATCGAATCAAAAGTGTCCATTGAGCGGTCAAAGCCGTAGAGGCACACACAAGGGGACAGTGTAAACAGCTGAGAGCCGCAAAAGAGAAAGGACCAGTCCAACCGGTTTGCACATAACTTAAGAAGGTGTGACATATAACCAGGGCCATTGTAGCAGGAAGCTCATAGAAGAGAGGAGAGAAGTGATGAATTTGGATGTGCGATCAGGACTTAGGCAGCTTCGAGCGATTTAGATACTTACAAAAACAAGTGAAGGACAGGCGGATGTCGTGAGGATTTTGTTTTCAGATGGGCCGTTTCTTCTAAAAGGTATTTGCAGTTTTCAGAGATCCTTGGGGCGGCGTTTGACCTTTGGGCTGCTGAGTTCTTTTAAAGTTTAAAGTTGTTTGAGTTGAGATTGAAACATTGGTGTGTAAATAGGCTTTGCGGGAAAGCGTGTTGACGTTGCTTTGATGGAAAGAAATGAGGGTTGTGTAGCTGTAGCAGAGCAGTAAGATATTGACAGAGGCAGGTTTTGTCTGACTGGATCAAATATGCAATTGTCAAGGAGTGTCGATTCATTGATTTACTGTTGAGATTCTGAAAAGGCTGCCATGAATTATGTGGTGGTCACTTAGATTGGGGTAACTGAGTACTTTTGATGATGACTAAACAATTAAATTCTTGCTTAACTACATTTTTACAGTCAGATGTCTTTTAGATTGCATTTTTGATAACTGCACAGGCCACACTACATACTGGACATACATTGATCATAGATTATACACTAACGATGTTCTGAAAGAATATAATGCCTTGAATGCTTTCTTACAATCAGTAAGATTGTAACATTGATATTAATTTTACCAGCACTTCAATTGGTCAGTACTGGTAGAGCTGACTCGGGTTGGGAACCAATAGTGGGTCGCCAAAAAGCAGAGCAGAATTCAAGAAAGCTGCCAGTCCAGAGGCAACATAGAATCATGACGTAGATGATCAACAGAGATAGGGGTTAAAGTTATGGAACGCACAAAGGAAATGACTTACTACCACGTAATTCCAATGAAAGTCTGAAAAGAAGTAGCTCTGAAACCAGGAAGCTGGGATGAACTTTTGGACCAATTCAATTGCAGGTCTCTTGAAAGCAGTTTGGGGAATACTGGTCTAAGGTTATCAAAGACTGCAAAAAAGGAATATCTAGATTTGACTTCATAATATCAATCTTGATTTGAGTCATTGTGTCTGGATGTGTTGACTTATTAGGACTAGATAATTTGACTCAATCTGATTGGTTTTTTATACTGTTTTATTTTTTAAATTTCTATCAAAATGAGGGTTATCCCAGTAGAATAAGAAACATAGAAACAATTGCATACAGACAAGACAAAAATAGTCTAGGCCTAAAATGACTCACATCAAGATTCATATTCTGAATTGAAGTCATTTGAACTAATCTAGATATTCCTTTTACACAGTACATGATATAATGTTGATGTTTCCTGCTAATAGTGATTATTTAGAATTACTAATACTATTTGAAATGCAGCAGAAGCCTCCAGATTGGAGACATGACTGACCTGCAAGAAATCCCAACCCACCCCATTGCATATGCCCCGAACCCTCCACCGGCCAACCCTCCACCTTACCCCGGGCCTAGAGGTAAGAGTCTATATATTATATATGCACCATTGCGGGAAAGTGTTTTAGGTGAGGATAGTGATTTGGCATGATAAGAAGTCAGGCACAGAAAGGGGCGTTTGTGATGGGGACCTTGGTGCAGTACAGAGATATCATTGTTAGTTTGTGTGTGTAGGGGGGTGTAGGGTAGCAGGGGGTGAGTGGACTCTGGCTAAAGAGGACCGGAATGCCAAACGCTGGGAAGTCATGAATGAAAATGGATGCAGTTAAACCTCTTGTGTCTTCCAAAACAGCAAACGGTGTAAATGGCCCAGATATCGCTCTCCTGCATGCAGAAAGAGAAGTGGTAAGAATATATGAATTTTTATTTGCATTACTTGGGAAAAATCTAGACTGTTTTAAAATTTGTATGCGTTTCTTAAGGCTATCCTGAATCACTGCTTTGATGACATCGAGAGCTTCATGGCCAAGCTGCAGCAGACCGCAGAGGCCGCCACAGTGTTGAACCAGAGGAAGAAAAAGAAGAAAAAGAGCAAAAAGCAAAACGCTGAAGGTAAAAAAGTGACGTTTGTTTAGTTGATATGAAATGATAATGGACATTAATACTATTTTCTTGCAGAGGATCTACTCACTGCAAAAGCCAAACCACCACCAGAAGAGGAGTTTGTTGATATCTTCAAGAAATTCAAATACAGCTTCAGTTTATTGGTGAGTTTGCAGAAAGGTTATGTATTATAACTAGAAACCCCGGAAGAGCACTGATATCAAAATGGTGATATAGTGCCGAGGCCTGGGCAAGCTCAGTGGTAAATGCTGTGACAATCAGGCCCTTATATAAGAAATAGGGTTAGGGTTAGATTGTAAAAATAGTAGTCAGTCAGTATGTATTCATAGTACATACGGCCCAGAGATAAAAACTGAAAGTCTAGTAGTCCGGCTTTTCAGGCTCCTGTATCTTTTTCCTGAGAGCTGAAGAGTGTTTTTGATGATGTTTCTGGGCCAGTTAATGCATTTCTGTTAATGCAATCAAAACCATCTGTTACTTTTTTACTTGCTAACATCCAAACTTGGTAGTAATAAAGCAGTAACTCATTTCCGTCTGGACAATTTTAACACTCAACATAATCTTATTTCCCGTCAGGCCCATTTGAAGTCGACCATCTCCAATCCATCATCAGAGGAGCTGGTGCACCATGTATTCAAACCTCTGGACATGGTGAGTCACACACCTGTTGATTCTATAAATGCACACAGAATGCTGGTTAAAAACAGTGAGGGTGGGGCATCACGGCGATTCCACTGCAAAAGAAGAATATCTAGTTAAGATTACTTAAATTCAGAATATTAATCTGAATTTGAATTATTTTGACTAGTTGGAATAGACAGTTCATATTTCAAGCTAAACTATCTGCCAGTGGAAGTGGAGTCCTCTCCCTGATGTCCTATCAAATAAAGCCAAAAAGCGCCCAAAATATCTTAGACATACATTGAATATTTGAATATATTGTTGCTGATAATGGTTTGAAGTCAGGATAAGGCAAGTCCAAGCCCGATTGGACTCTCTGTGGAAAAGTAACTGTAAGCATGTGTCATGTCAAAATAATGTGTAATATTGATGTTGGTCACAAAAGGCTTGTGACACACATTTGGTAAATAGACTGTTGAAGGTATCTGGAGTGGTTGATGTTATGTGAGTATTTTGGCACCCCTGATGTAGACATGTTAATAGTCTACTTTTTAATAATTTAATAATAATTTTTAATGTCTGTTTGCAGATGGTGAAAACTACAGGTGGATCGACTCTGGGCGCCTCAGTGACCAGTCCGGCCATGACCACCTCCGCTGTGTCTCTGCTGCAGGACACTCTCAGTGAGGAGGAGAAGCAGCTGTGGACATCACTGGGGCACAACTGGACTCAGCCCCGGTCAGTACCAACCACCACTCAAAAACATTAAGTGACTGCTAGTGTTAGTAAGCCTGTAGTTTGTGGCTAAATGACCACAAACTGACTCATATTTGCTCATATCAAGAACCTTGAACTTGGCTCAAAGTCAGATGTACACCTTGAGCAAATATTCAAAGAACTAGATTAAAGTGTACAGACTATGGAATTTATACATCGCAAAGTTGGTTTATTTTTTAAACTAAAAACTCATACCATATTAAATATTTGTTCTATGTTGATATGTTGGTCTTTCCTCAGCTCTCAGCTCACAGAGCCTGTGGAGCCATACAGCCCTGTGTTCCTGGATGGTTGGAAGCCAGAAGCCTTAAGGCCGGATGGGCAGGTTTGGGAGGATCCGGTCGAGTCACAGCACAAACATGAAGCTCTCCGAGTCAAACAAGAGGTGTGAGATACCAGAGTGAGACAGTAGTGACACAGTATTGAGAATGAAAGGCAACACGTTCAACATACCTCACGTATGACGTTACATAGAAATATTCAGCACAATTCTTTTATTTCACATGGTACATCATCGTAGCTGCGTATGGTAGTACTGTAAAACAGGTTATGAAGTGAATAGTATTTTACACAGCTTTTTATTATTGGACTTGGAGAAACATTATTTCATATTTTTAATGTTCTGCTTTGCCCTCCACAGCAAGAGCGCCTATCTCAACCACCCAAGGCTTCAGTTAATGATGAAATGTAGGTCCATCCTAAATACTACCTTAAGTGTTATGATTTTCTCCTAGATAACATAATTACACATTTTTCACCTGACAGACTCTACTGCTGCAGTTGGGACTTCACAGCAAGGAATCCCAGTGAGCTTTCAATTCAAAAAGGAGAAGTGCTTGAGGTAAGAACAGTCCCTAATTCATACTAAATGACACTATCCATTACCGTATATTCTTGGAGCATCACTGTGTGGCCATAATGTATTGAAAGTATATGTTTTGTCTTTGACAGGTGCTTGAATCGTCCAAACGCTGGTGGAAGTGTCGTAATCGGTTTAACCAAGTGGGTTTTGTTCCTCACACCATGCTTGAACCCATGGACCACATAGACGGCCCCGCTGTCAAACCTTCCAACGTAAGACAGTTAGACTTTTACTTCTGTCCAGAGGTAGTGATTAGTTACATTATGTTTCCTGTAGCCTTACTCCTAAATGAACGTAACTAAAGTAACTATTGGTAACACTTTCATGATTTTATAACTACAAATTCAATGTACATCCAATCCAATGTTCCTCATAATACTTAATCAATAATATTAATATGAACACTAGTAAAAATGACAGTAAAGTGTAGAGCATAAATTAATGCACTGGATTCAACGATCTTCCCAGATTAGAAGATCATCATAACCTTTTATCCCAATTGGATTTTTTATCGCCATATTGCCCACCACTATGCTAAACATAGGTGTGCTATTCAATAGTGTTACCCAATATTAATATTAAAGTACAAATCTTCTTTACCCACCTCTGCACCTGTTCAAACCTGTTTGTGTTTTTTCGGACAGACTCCCACTCCACCTCCTGCTCCACCGATCTCCAAATCCATGACACTGATGCCCAGTCTTCCAGCATCAACTCACCAGGCACACTCTCCCTCCTCCAAGAGGCCAGTCAGCATGCCACCATACATCTCACATGCACCCGCTTCAGAGGACCCAGGTAAAGATACCACACTGCTAGAGTCAGGGTGAAAAACATAGGCATGTTGCTGTTAAAAGGTTTAGTCTGTAAATGTCTTGAAAAAAGTTAAGATTAAAACATAAAAAATGATTATAATTGTCGGATCATTTCAGTAATCTTTAGTAATCTTTAGTAATCATCTGACCACAGCTTTACGATAGAATGCTAATTAACATTTTTCAAATTAATGATATGAAATTTTGATTTAATATATCATGAAACTATAGTAATTAGCAATGGTTTAGTTATAAATACTAGTGCCAGATAGAATGAACGACTGTCTATATGCTTGATATACAAACAAAAGAGGTTATAGGCAATTTAATATGTGCCTATAGATTTCTGATTAAATCAATTTGGAAATGATTTATTAGGCTGACAGTATGACGCACAAAAAGAATTAAGACCATTAAAGTTAAACATAAAACAATAAATCCATATAAAGAGTTAGTCACAATTTTTTTGACATTTTGAAAGATGGGTTCCTGGAAAACAGTTTGTACATTCTGTTCATACGTAATGTTGTAAATGTTTTAATAATGTGTCTTAATCTTTTCAGCTTCCATGATGGTCAATGATGAGCTGCTGCAGAGGCTGACCAATGGCAAGGCGAATCTAAACAAACCCCTGGTCATCCCCCGCTCCGCAGAAACCACTGTCCCCCTAGACTACCACTCTCCTCCAGAAGAAGTGGCCGAATGGTTGAGAGGCAAAGGGTTCAGCGAGCCGTAAGTACTAAGATATCAGTTAAAGCTGTAGTCTGGAGGTTTAAAAAAAAAAAAAAAAATGTTAAAAAAATGTTTAAAAAAATTACTTGACCAATAGTATTCGAGTTTTACTTTAGTCCCGCCCTTGCCTCTACAGCAACATCAAATGAGAGTTTAGGCCAGGGTAGGAACTAAAGTAAAATAATAATTCTGACAGATTACCAAGGGTTGCCTACACAGAACAGGATCAGATAGAACATTTTCCACATTTAACAACTTTTTCATTTAGCAAACCTCTGGACTACATCTTTAAACCACCCATTATGTTACCAATCTGTATACTCAGTGTACGATTATGTCCCAACTAAACATGTTGGTGCTGTTTAGTACTGTTGAATGTTTGGGAGTGCTGACGGGGGCCCAGCTCTTCTCTCTAAATAAAGAGGAGCTACGGTCTGTGATTCCAGCAGAGGGCGCCAGAGTATACAGCCAGCTGACTGTACAGAAAGCACTGCTAGAGGTACTGTATCCGCAACATTAAAACTTTATTTTTTTTTATTTACTAATTTAAGTATTTCTTGCTGTCTACAGGATGCCAGGCGAGCCACAGAGCTGGAGGCAGTCATGGAGAAACAGAAAATGAAAGTTGACCATAATTTAGAGAGTGGCACCCTGTAAAATGTAAAGTATTAACATCATAAGGACTTGTAAATCTTTTTCATCACTAACCAGTGTCTAAGATCCTCGTAGCACAGGTCATTACAGCGAAATGACAGGCTTTTATTCTACATAATGTGGCAGAAAATAACCAAGTGCCGTACACAATGTTTATCACTGTATGTTTTGCTCAGTGCAGTACTAAATTAAAATGTATTTATCTAACGCATGTCATTTTTGAGGAGCTATAATACAAAGTCAGACGGCATGAATAAAATATTACATTTTTTAATGACTTAAAAGATTTTCATCTGAAAGAAACAATGTAACACACATTAGGGGAAAGCAATGCATCTATTACAAATTACTTATAAGTGTTTTCCTGTGCCATAAATGGCCTAGTCTGACACAGGATCTGCATTGAGGACCGGGCCAGTTTATCGTCATTTGTGAACCCACTGGAGACCAACAAATAGATACATTTTTCCACTACTTATTGTATATACAAGAATGTCAGATGATAAACAGGAGAGATTCCACCCATACCAACTACACTCTCAGCAGCACTGAATAAAACCAGGCTGAGAAAATACTTCTAATGGCCATTTTAAAACATGTTTTAGTTCAAATTTACCCAAAGTTTAGTAATTCAAATACTGGAGACAAACGCACAGTTTTTTATCTTTTGACAGTGAGATTCACTAGGCTCAAAGCCTAAATACAAAATAATGTGCTGGGTACATGTCTTGCATATTACAGTGTAGTGTTTAAAGTACATAATAAAATGATACAAACATCTTGATATTACAACACACTACTTGTCAATTACAAATGACCTGTCCAAATTTGATCACTGACTTCCAGATGCATAAAAAAACAAAAATGAAAACAGCTGTCAATTAAAATTAGTCAAATTATGAAAGCGAAAACATATTGGTCAAAGCAAAGGTTCAGTTTGACATTCGGCGACAGACACAGGAGGCGGTGTATGAGGTTGGCTGGACATTGATGTTCAAAGGTCTCCCGTATCCCTGTCCTCTCGCCTGGAGTCAGACTTCCCGTTCACTCCATCCCTCCGGTCCCGATCCCGCTCTCGGGACCTGTCTCTAGAAGAGCGCTCTCGGTCCCTGGATGACCTGAGGAAAACAGATCCGGCACAATCAGGTAAGCCCAAAACTCAAGCACCAGCACTCATCACAACTGGCCTCTTCAATGTTGTATTGTCAAACAGCTTAGTCTTATGTTCATATTTGTGCCTCTAAAACTCACTTATGTTTGGAGGTCCTTTCGTGGCTGTGGCGATGTCCTCGGCTGCGGGAGCGACTTCGATGCCGTCTTCTCCGATCCCTGGAGCGAGAACGTGAGCGGCGCCGCTCTCGTGAAGAGGACCGAGAGCGCCTCCTCCTGCGGTCACGAGAGCGAGACCTGACCAAATATTTTTTTTTATTACAAAGTCTATCATTTATAGTAAGTAGTTATAGGAAATGACCATGATGTGTACTTACCGTTTGTGCTCTCGCTCTCGCTCTCTGCTTCGTGACTTGGTTCTTCTTTTCATCTTCTCCTCTTTCTCTCTTTCTTCTCGTCTCTTTAGGCGCTCCTGGTTTCTTTTCTCTTGTTTATCGACCACAGTTTTCTAGACCAGCAAAATCAAGTTTACTGCCTATTAATAGTCAATCTACTGTATGTTTCCGAATGGAAATGCATGTGTGGACACTGGGATAATGTTTCAAGTCTCGGTTTATTACATGTACTTTTACATACCTTCAACTGGTCCAGTTTCTCCCTAATCTGGATGAAACCCAGATGAAGTTTTCCACCAAAGTGGTCAGCCAGGCGTCGGTCGTTGTCATGCAGACCAAGATACGCAGAGCACACCTCACACACCCGCAGCTTTTGTTGCTGGTAGCTGGAGGCTGGCATTGAGTTTCTGTACTCTTCCTATGAGAGAAATTGAATTAGACTAAGAGAAAAAACAAGCACATACAAAATGTTCTGTCCAGTTCTTACCTCAGCATCCTTCTTCTTGGTCCGGACCTTTTCTACTTCCTGGAGGACCTTCTGTGCTTCGTCCACATTGCCCTCTGCTCCCAACTGCTCTGCCTTGGCCAGAAGTTTTCCGATTTCTTCATTTAGTTCATGGACTTTCTCTGCCTACATACACAGGTGACCATAATATTAAATTTACAACATTATAATAATAGTCACAATATGTGAAAATGGGACATACCTTTGCCGCAACCTCAGCACTGATTTCCTCTTGAGTTTCAGCCAAACGTTTTTTGGCCAGTTCTGTCCTACGATCACAGTCGGCAATGAAAGACTCCAAGTGATCCACAGCCTTTAGTGAGAGATCAAAGTTTTATATTTGAGATTCAACATACATGCTCTTACTTACTGCCTCATGATTGTATGTTTACTTACATCTAGCTCAAAAAACAGATCCCTCTCCTTAGATGCAATTTCATAATCTGCTCGAAGGGCCAGGTCATGAATCTTGGTGCACTCTCCTAGGTCCATACGCTATTACAAGGCAGAGGAAAGCACAATTAAAAACACAATAAATTTTTTTAAATTGTACTTAAGACAGGCTAAAGACCTACTTACAGTCCCAGAAAGGATGTCATGTGGACAGCAGTTGAGAAGGTGACTTTTACAGACTCGATCATCAGTGAACTTGACCCTCTGCCGTGTCTCATCCCCTGCAACAGTCCAAAGGACAGACACTAAGCAAGAAACCACAACATGACTGTTATCATGGCCTGTGTATCAACTGATTCAATAGTTGACTGATACTCCTACATTAGTGTGAAAAATTAGCATTTAATTATGCAATGCTATTTTAAGTCATTTGAGTGAAAGTCAGCATTATAGCAACAGTGTATTTAATGGCAAAAAGAGAACTACTGTGGCTGCTATAAAAGCTTGTTAAGATATTAGGCAGATATGTGTTGGGGCATTTAACCAATTTATTTTCCAATGAGGCTCTGTGCCAGCTTTGTAAATGTAAAACTTGTGCAACGTTCATAGTAACTACACTATGTTGAGGTCTCCACAAAACTATGAAACAATCTTCAGTGTCTAAAAATAAGGGAACGGACAGTGCAATCCTTCTGTACTCACAACCATGGCCTTTTTCAATATGAAAGAGTAAAAGGACATTCACAAAAATGCAAAATAAAAGCTACGAAAGAAATTGTTGTATACACACTGCGATCTGCACCACATACTGTACCCTTCTGCATCTTCAAGACCTCAGCAGCAGAATTTTAAACCCACTGTAGAAAAGATTTAATTGGAACAGTTTTCTTGCCCATACCTGTAGTAAGAAGTTGTCATACACAAGTCAGGTTGTAAATGATTTGTGACAAGGCGATTTCGATTGCAAAATTACCTTTTGAAAACAGACGTTTAATGAAAAAAATCTTGTTTGGACCTGCAGCAAAAGTCTTAGCTCAAGCTGTAAACTTCTCCAAATGGTTAAGTATAGTACCACTGAAGCTTTACCCAGTGATATAAATGAAAAAAAGACTATGATAACTTTTGCTTGGATATTCATAACAGCTTTAAAAATTGTGTGACTCACGGCTCGATGAACATGAGGCTTTTCTGCAACTCCTTTGCAGATTGTTGTAGGCTGGCATAGATACACTGAACCTTAATGAATAAAATAAAGGGGCCACAATTGTTGAGTTTGTATGCAACATATGTATGGGAAGTATCTGAAATTTACTTAATCACACATACAACCACAAACTTACAACACAAATCCATTCTTACAAACTAATTACACCTTATCAAGATGATAGCAAGCTGCCTTCCTAAGTTCACTTGACAGCTGAGTTTCCATTTAATGTTTGTACCCATTTAGCTGTAATGTAAAAAAAACTCCAAGCTGTTCTCCAATCAGAGGATGAGGGCAGGTGAGGCTACAAAAGCGTGAGCACGAACACACTATCAATAATATTTGACATGTAAATGTAAGAACAGGCAAACTACTATTTATGTGATTGAGTGAAATCATCATTATCCTAACCAGTCTGCAAGGCGCTGCAAAAAAGATTGGCCTGTGCATCGAGTCGCATAATACATAACTTGCAATAAACAGAGTGCTTTGAACTGAAAGCAAAACTAAAGCGTGCAAGTTGTTAACCAAACAAAGCCAAATCGATACAAACATTAAATTCCATCTCCATTCGCATAAACGAACAAAGAAACTATTGGAGCCCCATGTACTTCACACTCATGCTGTTCTGTGGATTACAGCCTTGACTAGGCAGTGTTAGCAGAGGCTCCATCTTGGCTAGCTCAGCTAACAGGCTACGGCAACTCACCATCCCTCGCTGTTCCCATCAGCTGGTCGAGTAAAGCTCTCATTTGAGCTTGGGCAGACATTGTTGTGAGTTCTCCGTCGACTGTTTATAAAACGGTATGACTGTACTTAATCTTGTTTATGTAACTCGATTATTTGTTCTTCTCAGCATCACCTCTCGTAGCGCTTCTCTTTTTTCCTCGCCCGTTTCCGGTTTAATTAAGAGAATGACGTCTCTTCCGTTTCCTAAGAGTGCCCAATCACAAACTGTAATACAAGTACCAAACTGACCAATGAAGAGCTCTCGTACACGGGGGCTTACAATCAACACAGCTACTCCCTGAGCGGAGACTTCCAGGCTGCGACTTGAAACGAACTAACGCTAACATTGTTGTGAAGTTCACAACTGTTAGATTCAGTCTAAACTAAAACCGTACGTACATTAATGAGATCTATAGAGCCACGGAAAGAATTGGAACGGCTACCCAGCGCTACATGATTCATGCTGCTGCATTGCCTGTGATTTGTTTACGAAACTGACCCTTGTCAAGTAGTTTCCGTCTGGAATACAGGAAGAGAAACATTTTCCAACCAGTGCGCTATTTTATGGCAAGTTTCTCGTATAAATGTTATAGTTTAGGTGGTTGGTTGAGCAAGCTAACTTACTATACACGAGTTTTGTTAATTCCCAAAAGGCTACGCGGATCACTGTTCTATATGGTGTCACTATATTGACATTGAATATAACTAATCATCAGACTTGTGTGTTTTCTATTTATTTTAGAGCAAACAACAGGTTAGCAATGTTAGCTAAACTGTTGGCGACTGTTCATAATGACTCTGCTGTTTTGTATTGGGAAATCTCTGGAGCTACTGGGACCTTTTGAAAAGGCACAACGAGCACAAATGTGACAGAAATAGCTGGACTGACACACGCTGCTGTTGCTAGTATTTCACCTGCATGCCTAGATAAACATCACTTTACAGACAGCCTCAGTGCTATTTTCAAGTGCAGAAATGTAAAGAATTTCACGAGAATCACTTTTATCTCATAAATAGGGTGTTGTCTGGTAATGCTCTGCAACCAAAATGGAAAATTCAGACCATGCCACTGAGGGAGATCCTCTGAAGAGAGAAGATGGGGTAGAAGCAGGAACGACTGCACCAGCCACAGAGCTAAAGAAGGGCTGCAAGGACTCGGGCTTTGCCAAACTCACACACTGGCGAACAGCGGTGTTCTTCTTCTCCCTGTTCCTCTGCCTCACAGTAGTGTTTGCCTTCTCCTTTATCATCCCCTGTCCCGTCAGACCACAGTATCTCATATCATGGAACAGGACTTTTAATGGAACAGGTCATCTGTCTTTATTGTCTTTCCCACCATTCCAATGACAACTACTATAGTCTAACTTTTACTTTTTGTTGTAGCAACATATGACTTTTTGGCTATTGAAGATGCAAGCAAAGACAAGGTGATGGATGTGCTGTTTGTCCTTAAGGGCAGTGAAGGCAGTCTGAACAATACATGTGTCGGTGCAGGTATAAAGTCTATGTATAATTGATGGCCCTGAGAAAATCCATCCATGCTGTCGCTCAAAGTAACATGCTTTGAATTAGACTCAATTGCACTTTTTCAGGTTTGCCATCACCATGTGTCTTTTTGATCGCTGTTGACGGGACGGATGGGGAGACATTATGGGATTGTCCACTGGAGCCTGAGTTGCACTGGGCTCAGTGTGGTCTGGAGAAGGACAGTCACAGAAGCTGGGACTGTTTGGTGTCCCACTCAGACAAACTTACTGCTATTGACAAATATAAAGGTAAGTCATTACACACATTTTGAAGAAAGTACGTTCAGACCCGACAATGAAACATACATTTTCTACAGTGTTATATCACTATAAAATATTATTTTGTTTCCTATTTTTTAGGTGAGGTTAGCTGGCAGCACCCAAAACCTGCAGGGCTACTTAGCTCTCTGCCTGTTCTAAGTGTCCCAGATCTGGATGACGACAATGTTGGCGATCTGGCTCTTTTGGCTTATAACTCTGCACAAGTATGGCTTTGATATGTTCATCAAAAAATATTTTTATAAATATCCATGGGTAATAGTACATTTATATCTCTTATGTCTCATGCAGACAGAGGTGATGTTTCTCTCAGGGAAGACAGGTTTGCAGATTGGATCAACAGTACCTCTTGATGTAGCAAAAACAGACAATCATCTTCTATATCAAACTTCAGATCATTCTTACTATGTACTTCTAGAAAAAGGTTTGTAGCTATTACTATTCATTTTTTACGTTCTGACGAAGAAAAAAAAAGTGTAATGTTTTTAATAAACATGCTTTTGTTTTTTATATTACTATTATAGAGACAGGTCTGTTTGGACTTGCACTGTGGAGGATCGCTGCCAAAGCAGGGATAGAGGCTGGTCTCATCAAAGACGAACACTGGGAGAGCAAAGCCAATGCAGTGACAGGACTTGTGCAAATCTTCGAGTAAGATGGGTTCAAACCTAATTACATTTGTTTGCAACTCAAAATATTTAACATAAGCTGATCGTGATGTAAAACACATTACAATCTACTACATTGTCACAGGTCTGACCAAATGAAACAAGTGTTGAAAACCACTGAAAGGGATACTGCAAACTTACTACTTGTGTCTGGGAAAGAGGTGGCACTAATTGATGGAAACCTGCAGATATTGTGGCGTTTTAACAGCACCTCAGTCTTAGGGTAAATCACATTCACTGATGCAATCATTAGTTCTGTTGAATAAAATGTGGAATTCTATTGCATTTTTAGGACTCCCTCCTTTGGTCACTTTAACAAAGATGGTAAACTTGATGTTGTAATCGAGGAGGATATCGGCAATAAGACAAAGAAGGTAAGAGCCACAAAAACATTGTTTATCTAAATCATTAATATTCTTATATTAATAATATTCTTATTATGTTTGTTGGTTATAGGTGGTCATTCTTGATGGGGAAACTGGTGGAGTCTTGTGGAGTGTCAACCTTCAGGCCAGTCCGAACTCACCACGACCTGCCTCGATACACACCACCAACTCTTTCTCTGTGTTCATGTTTTGGGGCCTGGTGCCAAGGGAGACCAATTCATCTGTAAGTACCTCTTACTATGTAGTGCATACAGATGTAGTGTAGCAAATGGGTAACTATAATATTTAAGTGAATTATTGTTTTTTCTAGGAGCTGCTCCCGAGTAACCGCCATGCCTACATGCTGCATCCTTTATATTCCAAAGTGCTTCTTGAGTCAGCCAGTGTTGTGGACCACATCATAGCATTCAGAGGTACACGCTTTTTTTAAAAAATTTAATAATAATAATGATGATAATGATCAAAGCGTTTTTACAATTGAGTACAGTTTTCATTCACACCACATTCAAACACAGATGGTGGTAAAGTACTTCTGTAGCCACAGCTCCTTTGGGGCGCACTGACAGAGACATGGAACCCATTCCAATCCAACAGCCTTTTCGACCACCATACACCTACAATAGGCAATGTGGGTGAAGTGTCTTGCCAAAGACACAATGGCAGTATGCACAGGCTGGAGTGGGATATGAACCACCAACTGCTATCACTGAGCCACTGCCACACTTTTACATTTGAATGGATTAATAAAATTGTCTGTTAGATGCTATTATAACACAAGAATTATATTAAATTGCAGCCACCTTGTTGGAGCACGGGCGCCATGCTGCCTACTTCACCCTGACTGGTCCTGGGTCAGAGGGAGTTGAAGGGACTGTGATTCTCAGCAAGAGGAAACTAAAGCAGGATGTTCCCGACAGCACAGTCATTCGGATCGGCACCGGAGGAGACACAGAGACCAATGAGAACATCAAGGAGGCCTTCAACAGACTGCGTTTCAGTGATGAGTGATTGAAGTAGTGTATGTAGTTCTAGTAAAACCTTTAAACTGCTGACAGCCAAAGATACTTCTGATGGAATTAGGGCTCTTCCTTTAATATGTTACAGAGTTACGGGCATTAGTCTGCATTTATGTGGTTTCATTCTTTTTCTGACAATCACTCCCCTCAGATCTGTTCTCAAACCTGCTAAAATATTTTGGGTACGCCTAGCTGTGTCAATTTTATATTCTCAGTGGTAGAGTTTTTAAAGTCCTTTTTTCTTGGGTTATACATCATAACAGTTTTAGCAGGCTTTGCGGGCTAACAAATGATGTGTTGATGGGGAAATGCTGAGTAGTGAAATGTATCTTTGAACTTGAAATCAGACCCCTCATTACCTGCTGCCTTATGATTCGAAAAGCACGACGAATGAGCCAGTGCTGAATGCAATCAATATATTTATCTTAATCCAAAATGCTGTAACCGTGGTGAATGCGCACATATAGGTCAGACCAAACATTATTTTTGTATTGCTGTGCTTTTATTCTATCCTATGGGTCAGGGTTTTATTTAAGATGTTGATAAATAAATGAAACAATATTAAAGAGATTTACATTTTGTTTTCTCAAGTCATATCTTATTTATTTTTTATATCAAAAACGTGACCGTTTAACTTAATCTTGAATGATTCTGTCTCCATCATGTGTTCAAGTTCAGTCACTGCATGTTTATAATAGATCTATGGCGCTGCTTCGAGCAATAAAAACGCCTGACATGCGCACTGAGGAGCCGGTTTTTTATTCGAAACGGTCCATAGACGCGTGTGAGTTTGGCACGTACTGCAGGGCTGGTCCTGTGGGTTACACCGGAATACTTGTAACGCGTGACTCGCACGTCATTATGCAGACTGCTGCTGTAGTAACTCCTTCATGGATTGTATCATGAAAAGTCTTTGTAGCAAAGAGAACACAGCAAAACGCAATATTTGAAGGTAAAAGAGGACGAGGGGGCACTGCGGCTCAGATGGTCCATGAGGACCTGATGAGGACACATGTCTTGTCCTATAGCTGACGGCAACTTTGTGACTTGGACAAAAAGGGAGAGAGAACAAATGTCACATTGCCTAATTCTATAAAATAAAGGTTGTGCTAGATCAAGGTTAAGGTTTTCATATAATTTGTACCACCGCACCTATTTGATATCCGGAACAAACACGAATCAATGATTAACGAAGGAAGTGGATACTTCCGCGTTTAAGTAAACTTTACAGTGTGGTAGAAAACAATATAATATAAATGTCCTGGCCGTTGTTTTTGTGTCCCAGTATCAGCCCAGAAGCGGTTCATCACATGAACCTGAACTAGAGTTTGGACTGGTGTGCCGTCAGTTCAATGTGACCTGTGTCCGCCATACCGTTATGATAGCGCCGCACGGCTTCCTATGGCTTTATCTCCCACAAGTGAGCGCGCGTCACGCGTGGTGCGCACAGTGCATCAGAGGAAGACACGCTCTCACCGTCCGGTAGAAAAGTCCTTTCGAGCTCGACTCATCCATCGTCTGCAAAGGTAATGTGGTCTAAGTACCGGAATTTTACATTTATTAATGTATGCTGTATTTTACATACATTATTTTACAGAAGTATGGCGCAAAATGGCTATTTCTAGAGGCTACTGACTCGTCTATAGGCGTCTAATACTTATGAAGCCCTTTTCCACTTTCAGTTTGCTTTGGGATTAATAGTATTTTTGACAGATTAACCATTTAGTCAGCGTAGGATAGAAACAGAAACAGATGTAGGAAATGATTAGCCTATGGAGGCCCGGTGAACGTGGCTATTGATAAAGTGTATGTGTTTGGGCAATACACCTTTCAATTGGCGTTATATCTCTACTTTCATGATGTATATCGACAGATTTCGGTTGAGTGTCCTATATAAGAAGACGTTAGTTAGAGCTTGTTACTGGAGTGCATGCAGCCTAAAAAACAGACCAAATTTAACGACAGCGATGCGCATTCCTCCAGCAGATCTGGCAACACAAACAGCAAGGTAATGTCTTCAATTTATATTCTATGTTTTGTTTGGCAGAAGTGTAAATGGCTGAGGACATTCAAGCCAAACTTGAGAACTATCGCACGGCGCCGTTTGACGCCAGATTCCCAAACCAGAACCAGACCAGGAACTGCTGGTCCAACTATGTGGGTAAGACATATGAAGGTCACAGATGTTGTCATACCTGTCTGCTCTTGTCTGCATTGGCTTGTATATAATGTTAATGTGCAATTGGAATGCAACAGACCTTAAATAACAGAACAGCTGATAGACAGTGGTAACACAAAGTGAACCTGTGACTTTGATTCTGAGTTTTTGTTCTATGGGAGCAGGGTTAGTTTTTGTTCTATGGTAGCAGGGTTAGTTTTATTTCCTTGATGCTCACAGTGTTTTCCTCTCACATACTAGACTTTTACAGGTGCCAGAAAGCGTTAGATGCAAAAGGGGTGGACACAGCGCCTTGTGATTGGTACAAGAGGGTCTATACATCACTCTGCCCCATGTCTTGGGTAAATACAGTTTTACATCTGCTTCATTAATGGGATACACTGTGTTTGGGGTTTTCCCATTGAGTTTTTTTTGTAAGGGTTATGAACTTTTATCATTCCCTACATTCCTCTCTCTCTCTCCTCTCGATGGTGATGCTGAAAACATACTACCGTAGTATATTTTGTATAAAAAAAGAATATACTTCATGTAATAATACTGTTCTGTATTATCACTAAAACTAGTTGGGAAATTGCATGCATGTCCAAAATCATCCTGAATGCTGGCTAATAAATGACAAAATAGTTGTTTCAGAGGTATTCGAGAGTAGTTTTGTAAATGTAAGCACTTCCTAACCATTTCTCATGTGTTCCACTCAGATCCAGAAATGGGACGAACAAAGGGAAGATGGGAGCTTTCCAGGAAAGATCTAGAACTGGCACTTCCACAACTGTTCTGTGTCTTCAGCTAATGTCTGTCCAGCTAAAAGCTCCATGCATGCTGTAACTAAATGATAATTCCTTACAATCACTCTGAAATGTACAGCAGTATCTGCATTAAAACATAATAATATTTATGAAACTAGTGTGAATTTTGTGTCTTATTTTTGTGTGTTTAGGTCTAATCAGAAACTACTGTTTACAAAAGTCATTCATGAATCAATTTTATTGAGTCAAATAAATCCGACAGCAAATGTACACATTTAAATCAAATAGAGAAATAAATGCCACATTTACAACAGTGTCCACCACTCGACAGAGGGACTGTGATATAGAGTAATGGCTACTGCTGCAGCTGGACATTAAAACAAAATACATAAAACTGCATTTATATATGTATTTACACGTGTATAAATACTCCATGTGAGGAGTATGAAATCGTTTTCATGAGGCTCATTGAAGCATAAAAATTTGACAATGACTAATGCTGAAGAATGTTTTTTCATGCAAGAGGTTTCTGCAAAAACATTTGATTATACAATATCTGACTGTTGTGTTGAATGTAGAACCATTGTATCCCTTTAAAGACTGTTCTGAGGTAAGTTTTAGGCATTTGCATAAGAGGTTAGCGGTGATCCCAAAACTGGTAAATGTCGACATCCTTACCTGTAGTTCCACAAATTTACCAAAACTGTTTTACAGGATTTTGTTTTTTTGTTTACAAAAGGTCACTTGATTTGAAACCAGCTCTGATGGTGTGAAGCAGGATGGTTAGGGTTTCAGGAAAACATCCGCTGACCTTATTTGTAGAGCCAAAGATTTGACCAAATGTACAAAACTTTCACGCTATAGTACATTTAGCGCTTCCAAAAAGACCAATACTCATATATTAGCATACAGCATGTTTGAAATATTGTAATAGATAATAAATACACCTAGTATACTGTACATATAGAAATTAGTGTCTGCATAGCATTGTGAGTAGTGACTATCCAGGCTCATCAGTATTTAAATAGTAGTTGAATTTTATGATAAAGGGAGCCACATGCTCAAGTGAGAGTGTATTTGGGGCATTCTCTTTTTGAGTAGTTGCACATCACAAAGCAGCATTTAAATGTGCAGCACAAAAGTCACAAGTAGCAGCCACAATTTTAGTGTTGAATACTAGGCACAATAACATGGCTGAAGAATGCAGCCTTGCAGGTTTATCCTGGCATTGTGGGAGGGTCACCCAGGGCAACTGTGTAGTAAACGTTCAAAGTGAGAAATATTGGGAGCTCACTGTCAAAAGTAATGCATCCAACCATAAAGTGGATCAGGCTAAAATCATCTTCAAAGTGCCCCACGTTCAGAGCTACCTACAGTGGCTTAACTCCTTTCTCCAAATTCACCAAGCAGATTTAGGAACTGTGAACCGCTTCAGTCAGTACCTCCTCTTTCCATGTTTCCCAGCACCAGTCATACACGTTTTAGGCCGAAGAGCTGTGAAGAAACAAAGGTAATATAGGGGTGTGCCATATGACAGAACATTTGTAACATAACATAATCATCATCAGTTATTTCTGCTCTGCTCTGCACTTAATGTGTACTGTAACAATGCTGCTCACATTAACAAAAAAGTATTAGGATGACCATTGGATGGGATGTACATTGAATTTGTAGTTCAATGTATAAGTCAACTAAACTCTTGAAAAATCGAAAATGCAAGACTGGCTTGATAATATAATAATAAATAAACAATTGAACCATTTTTATCCTGCACCTGGATCTGCAGTCTGCTTCTTTTTGTTATGGTGGACGATCTGATTTTCATTGGTCATCTTGACATCCTGGTCCTCCACATAATTGCTGTAACACACAACAAAAAAATACACAGAAAGCTTAAGAAAAATGAAATGCAAGGCTTTTTCAATGGGAAAAAGGGAACAACATTTAAATGGATGACAGCTGGTCCCGACCTTGTGATCAGAAATGGTGCTAAAAAGAGATTATGGAGGAAATAAACAAGAGAGGGAGGATTCAGGCATCACAGGTCGAGTGAGGGGAAAAAGTGCAGGACGACTGTGGGGATATTTAAAAGCCACTTTAAGAATCTGTAATACAAGGATTGACCACAGGGAGGCGCTAACACTTGGGCTGAAAGAGCTCTGTTACTCACTGGTGGTGGTGGTGTCTGCTGCCACGGGGGCTGAAGTGAAGAAGAATACAATTTTGGTGGTTTTAAATTTTTGGCTGATAACATTTAGACACATATAAAAGAAAATTGATAGTCAATGTGAAAACAGACAAGGTAAAAGGTAAAAGGTAAAAATATTGTATTTTTTTATATACATTTTTTGTTTTTTGTCCCTTGAAATAATGCTGTATAGTAGTCAAACTGCAAACAACCTTTTATATTGTTTTAGTAAATAGAGAAGAAAAGCTTGAAGGTTGAATTTGTCATAGTATGTATATGGTATATTGCCCCGCTCTAATTAAGACCAATGTAAAAAGTTAGTATACCTGATGACTGTGTTTCTTTCCCTGTGTGCGATATAGGCGTCATCTGTGAAGAGGATGGTGTGGTAGGGGACAACTGGGTCACAGGTTGGCAAAATGCCTCGTGCTACATGGTTAACACAGTCCAAGATGCCATTATACACCAAGAGGTCATCCACCAGTAGCTGAACAAAAAAAGAAGAAATTATTATTATTAATTTGATTTATTTTTTTAGACAAAAACAAAGCAAACAAGACTTACCCCAAACTCCTTGACTCCTCGCTGTGGCGTCTTAGAGTAATTCCATAGCTTGATCATGGATACGGTTACTGGTTGATCAAAGATGACATACACACGATTCACCTGTGAAAATAAATGAAAAATGTAATAGTTCTTCAATAGTTTAAAGTTCTACTAAATAAGGTTAAGGTTCTCACCAGTCCAGGAAGAACCGGGGATAACCACATGTGTCGTCCATCGTGCGTACTGTTGATACCATCTATCAGTTTATCTGGAGTCCGCACATCACCTGCCACATTGTCCAACACATTCACACTGTCTGGAAATGCAGCAATGTCTAAAAGCGATGATGCTGAGGAAAAGGGCTTATGTCCTTGTAGATGCTAATTTTGAGTTTTAGTGCAAGAATAAAAACAAAACCTTCTTGGTGGACAAAATAACATTATTGGTAATAGACATGCCAATCAAAGCACCTAAAAGAAAAGGATACTGTTGTCACTCAAAGTAATCTTCTCATGGTTCTGGTCATAAAACTCGAGGCCGTTAAGACCAATGTAATATGGGTCGCCCCAGGTGGTTAGAAGCTGCAGCTGAAAGATGACTGACAGTAGAAGGTCAAGGACAATAGAGATCATAAAACACAAGTACCCATCTGGTCTTTACAGCTAATTCCCGTACATTTTTGCCATAGACATTTCGAAAAATCCTGATTTTAAGAGAGATTTTAAAAGAAAGCTAATCAGCTATGGGGTAACTCATGATCATAGCGTCAAGAGAATACAGCTTTGCCTGTTTATAAGTTTAAGATATGTTTTTAGATTGGAAATATTGGTGCTATGAATGCGAGTTACCACATACCCTCACAATATCAATATCCCACACAAATACATGAAGTATTTTGATGTGATTATTTCTAAATGCATTCCATTATGTGAACATGACACAAAAACAAAACAAAAAACTATGAAGACAGTTGGATACAGCCAGAAGGCATGATGGGAGCTTCATAGTCCATGCTGGCCTCTTCTAGTTTCTTTCCCCTAAAAAAACAGAATGGATATGTTAAGGGGAATATTTTGCTGATGATTGTAAAATGTGTGTGTGGCACAATTCTGACAGTACTTGAAAGGGTAGTCCTCTGCATATTTAGTATCAGTCGGTATCTGAACAAAATCTATGAAGAGGATCTCCTGAGCAAAGTCAAAATGGCAGTTTCCGGGTCCTTTTCTTATGAGGAAACCTTCAGGTGGAGAGATGGCAACATCATCCATGAACATGTGAATCACTTTTACCTACGAGAACAAGAAAGGCGTTATGACTAACTTTAAGCATAATTTTTTTGGTGCTCAGAACAGACTTTTTTACATAAATAAATATATATATTTCAAACAGTATAGCAAGTAATTCACCCCTCTGTAAGAATCCTCAGGAGACTTGTTGTAGTTCCAGATCCGGAGTCCAGCTATTGTCTGAACTTTGCTAAAATGAATGGTCAAAGTGTGAGGTTCTCCATAGGAGAAAGGGATCAGCCACATGTGCTGGTCATCTGTCGTAATGTTATGGCCATTTATGAGTCTGTAAACAGTGGAAGACAAAAAACATAGGTGTGTTGTCTATGTCTTTCAATTTAATTTGTGACAACTAATACCTGACATACTTATCTAGGGTGCGCAGATCATGTCCATACTCAGGCAGGTCATTGACATCTCTAGGTGAGGCAGCCATGATGCTAAGGTCTAAAGGTAAACTCTCTCCATCCTTCCCCACCACCTCGAGCCCGGTCAAGCCCATATAGTGGGAATCACCCCAGGTCAACAGCATCTCAACTCTAAGGCCTAAACAACATAGAACATTAGTAAGTGAGCTAAAATTGTGACACAAGAACAGTCTTCATGAATTTGGAATACTCACACTTTCCAGTATACAAGCCAGGAACAAGCTCCGCATTGTCTCCTGACTGGCTCATGGATGGGTTCAGATGAAGCTTTAGCTAAAATAATGTTACAACAATGTAGTGTGAATGAAGTAGTAACTTGATATTTGACATTCTAAGCATTGATACATTGGTACATACAAGAAGGTCTTCTTCTCTGAAGCCAGCCTGTGTAAATGGTCTTTCGTCTCCCTCTCCATCTGCAGTGCGTGGCCTCTGCAGTTCCTCCTCATACACCCGGGTATCAGGGCTCTCAGCTTCAGTAAGGAAGGTCTCATCATAACGAGACATAGCCTCCAAAATGTCATCGTCAGTGGTGAACAGAATAGTGTCTCCAAACTGGTCTAGCTCTGAAGTCAACAGAGAAAAGAACTGTTATTTAACAAGTAAAAAGCATTCAAACATTAGACAAGATAGCACCATATACGAACCACCAGAGAGCGTCCCTGATGCTTTGGCGATCTCGCCCCTGAAGATAGATGTACCGTCCAGCAGCATCTCCACCTCCTTCACTCCACGAAACGAGTGAATGCGTGACTTGTTATAGTTCCACACACGAATCATGGCCACATGAAAGGGAGCACCAAAGTCTAGAAAAAGAGTGTGGTGTCGTCCAGAAGTGAATGGTGCCAGCCAAAGGTGCATGTCGTCCTGTGTGCGGTTCACACCATCAATTAGATTTGTGACCACTCGTGGGTCCTTCCCGTAAGCCGGCAGTATGTTGATATCTGGAGGGTCAGCACTGATGTGAGTCGGTCTAAGGGGCTCTCCACTAGAGCTAAACACCTCTAGTCCATTTAGACCGACATAATGACGATCACCCCATGTTGACAAGATATTGATTATCAGTCTCTGGCCCTTAGGCAGAACAGGAATCTCAAACTCCTCCTCCCGCTCCAGCAAAGGGTCATCATCAGGGACAGTGACAAAAGAGGACAGAGGGCTTCTGGGAGCTGTGGAGGGGGTAGCGTGAACAGTGGATGGACCGCGACCCTGACGCTGGAGAAACTCATCAAAGATGTCGCCTTCAAATCCCATGTTTGAGATACGTCCTCTTTGGTACTGATTGAACTTTGTGAGGGAGTCCCAAGACTCCATGAGGGTGTCATCCTGTTGGCTGTGTAGTTCGGCTCGAGCGGTGCCCTGCCTCCTACTTACCAAAGACAGTGGGTCATCTGCAAAAACATTTGTTGTTGTTAACTTTAATTGTTATTACCATTTTCATTTGTAACAGTATAATAATTGTAATCACCTGAGCTAGACAGTACTAAACCTCTGTAGGGTAGTTCTTCCGGATTTCTCGCTGTGTTTCTGAATGAACTCCTGCGTCCACTGATGGGTCGGTCAGGTTTGGGATCTCCAAACTCCTCCAGAAGACCACAGTCCAGGTCTAATGACTCTGCTTTCCTCTGACCACTGGCTGTCCTCTCCATGCCTCTGCACACGCGGCCTGGGTTACATGGCAGCTCTGGGAGCATCGAGGTAGATGATGCTGGCGTAGCTTTAAGCTCTGCTGTTTGCTGTGGGACCAACCACTTGGGCTTGTCCCGGCTGGTCTCACAACCTTCGGGGGCTTCTCGGTTCAGGGGCTGCAGCCACTGGGGTGTGACCCGGGTTGAGGCCGGTTGTGTGGTGACTGTCTGCTCCATGACTGCTGACTGCTCGGTCTGTCTGTGAGAGAGGGGCTCTTCAGAGGCAGATAGGTCAAACGAGTTTCTTTGAGAGGAGCAGCGGAGGGAGGATGTAGACCCCACAAAAGAAGAGCTGATGAGTGGAAGCGGTGAGTGTGACTTCTCCTGTAGGTCCATCATTGTCTGTCCCATAACCTCAGGATTGTAGCTTTGGTGTCGCTGAATGGTGTCATCATCACTGCCTCTTCGTTCATCACTGCCCTTCTGTTCATCACTGCGTTGAGGACTAATGCCTCGAAGATTGTGTCCCGAGGACACAGGGCTAGAAATCAAGTCTGAGGTCTGGAAATTCTGCAGGTCAATGGGGGTACCGTAGTCAAAGAGCTGGTTACCACAGCCCTTATCCAGCTCCCCTTCAAACACCAATGTGCTGTTAACGTACAGCTTTATGTGTCGTGCGCCAATGTCAAGGTCCTGGAAAAAATACATATCTTTAACCATTTTGCACTTATATAAAAAAAGTCACATTTAAACACATGGGATCTTAAACTAGCATGTTTCACTCTCAACCTTGTAATAACAGGAAAATAAAACCCATTCCAATTTTCTAAATCTATTTTGAGAGTATAGTTACTTGAAAGCTAGCTGTAAGTAGCCGTTTCATAGCTTCTCTGGACACACTGCTAAACCACAATTTAAATCTGTTCAATCCTCTTTGTAACAATCCCAAACTACATGAGAGCCTCTTACCTTTCAAGTAAATGCATCCTTTCCTAGTTCAAGAAACTTGCTTATCCATCTTTTTTGCTAACTAACCAAGTCGTTGCAGCCTTTTTGTACCCCTCTAAAACAGTAGTGAGGTTGGGAGACGCACAAGCCCACGTTTGTCTAACACTAATCCTCTAGGGCTAATCTCTTACTGTTCCACATTTGGACAAAATCAGTGGCAGCTCAGTCCACCACTGACTAAATAGGACCACACCCCTACCGCCCCCACCATCACAAAAAGCAATCATCTAGGACTTACTGTGTGCCTACAATAGACAATATACCATGTTCCAAATATGTTAAAAAGACAAGACACTAACATTGAGGCTTTTGTTGTAGTTCCAGATTTTGATGCAGGATATCCCAAAGTCTATGGCGCGCTCAGTGTTTCTGATGATGAAGTAGAGTTGGATAGGAGGGTGAAAAGGACATGTCCACATATGACGGTCTTTGGTGGTCTATGAACAAAAAGATGCATTATAGAGCATCATAGTATATATAGTATAATTTTAAAATGCTGACCATGTTTTGTGATGTAAAGTGGTTTAGTCTGTCCCCTGGGCTCTACAAAATCATCAAATCACTCTTATTTGAGAATATAGTAGAGGCCTAGATTGGACTAAAGTAGATTTGACTACTATTGGTCAAAGTGGAAAACATCAAACTTTGATTTGATTATGACAGATTACCTACTTTACCTCATAGAACCAGGTCTGATGGTCAATTTTAAGCATCCATACTTCATTTTTTAACTGAACTCCAATTGTATTTCAATATTGTATGAAATCTTTTGACACTCACCTTCATTTTACCATTCACAAGTGCTCCCAGGTTGCCCGGGTAGTCGGTGTTTCTAATGTCTAAGTCATGAGGCGACACATACAGCTTCTTGTTCTTAAGGCAGAAGAACTGCAGTTCAGTCAGGCCCACCTGCAAAGCGTTCCCCCAGTTGGAAAGAATCTCCATGGTAACGTACAGAGCTGGGGTGATCTCTGCAGAAGACTGTCTTTTCTACAAAGACAAAAAAACAAAAACGGTTCACTCAAGACTGTACAATTAACAGCGCCAGATATTTAGTGAAAGTAGAAGTCTGACTCACTGGCTGTTTGCTATAGTCAGTTTTGGCACACTGTGAAATGTTATAACTAGGTTCAGATTCCAGTTGTTCCAAGGCTTTAAGTAGTTTTTGCTGCTGCCTGAAAAGTGGTTGAGGGTGAATTTCTTAATTTTACATTTTAGTAGATATCATGCGTTTCTGTTTAAAGCTGTAGTCCAGAGGTTTGATACGCCTACCTGGGGCCCATGAGTGTTATCCTCTGCATCGCCAATGTGACACTGTTGTCATTCTTGTCGTAGGTGTTGCTATTCATTAATCCATTAATCAGTTGGGGCCCTTTACCCTATATACATGAACATTACATAGGATTTATACACATGATATAACAGTAAATAAACTAAGTGGACAATATGTTTAAGACAGACCGTGCTGCGACTGAAAGCATCAGGACTCTGCACAGGGCTGTTTTCTTTATGGATGGCCTGACGCACTCTGCAAGCCATGTCCTCCGGGTCACGCTCCTCCAGAGAAACCCTTTGGATTGTTGACAGAGGTCTCTCCACTCGACTTCTTGGTCCTAGTGCAAGATTTATATATTTAACTCAAAAAGTTTTAGGAATATTTGACTTTTTACTTTCATAATATGCTATAATTTATGTACATTTTTTTTTTACACATTTCACCCAAAAGTCAAACATCCCTAAGTTTATGTGACTAGTATAAGATGAGGTGCTGTCTGACTTTTGTGTATGAGCAAAGGTTACAAAAATATGTTCAACTTACTACTATCCCAGTCCTTGGATGGAGGCCTGTCTATCGTTTTGCTTTTCACTAACACAGGCTTGGTCGGTATAAAGCTGTCAACATTGTCTTTCCTTTTTGCAGAAAGACTGTGCTCAATCTTACGACCTGAAAAAAACATAAAAAACAAAAACAAACGAGGTGGCCAGTTTGTACAATATAAAAACTCCAGTAACGTTTACACTTTAAACTTTGTCTGAATGGGATTGACCAAATGAAGCATTTGTGCACACTGAGGAGTTGGACACAAAGTCAAACTGTCTATTAAACAAGCAGTTTTTAAATGGGCTTTCTGGTGCCCCAGTGAGATTACAATCACACTGTGAATTGTTTTTGTTTCAGGAAATGACATTTGGTCATGTACATATCACATAAAAGTGACTTTGGTTTGGTGATGAGGCCCTCCTGCTGATGTGTGCCCTTCCGTGGTTGCAAGGGGTAGCGAATTATCTTTGTGTTTTTATTTAGCAAAAATGCGTTATTTCTATTTACAAATGCCATTCCTTTTTTCAGAACATTTTGAATATCAGCCATTTTTAATGTAGGCCTATTTTCAATGGAGAAATTTCTCATTTAAAGCAGAATTGGGTTTTTTTACCTTGTATTATAAATCAATTTGATATTTACAAGTTTAGTATAATAATAAAAACGTGATTCTGTAAATGTGGCCAAAGCTGACTTTTGTGTAGCCTTCACTTGCTCGGACACCTTCTTCGCCTTTTCACCTTAGACAAAAGTTTTCTCTGTATTTTTTGCTGTGAACTGCTCTGGGAAAGGCTGCCCATGTGTGTGTGTGTGTGTGTGTGTGTGTGTAGGTGTGTGTGTGTGCGTGTGCGTGTGTGTGCAAAACTGTCCATTGTAGGCCGTTTTTCACACCTGAAAGTCCAGACCAAGGACCGCACTTAGAACTTCGAGATTATTCCACTGTCTTTATTCAGTTCGCAAACTTTTGTTTTTTTTCAGCCAGTTTGACAAGGCATCTCACAACTCAATCTACACCTTAAAGTGTTAGGGTTAAGGTTATATGGTTGTTATATGCACTAATATTGACTGAATTATTATTTTTGCTCAAATACAAAATAAAAATTTAAACTGCAAGCAGTGATAAAGGGCCCTAGCAACCCACTTCACTTTCCCAAATCACTTGAGTCTAAGTCAATGTGCTGAGCAGACAGAGAGGACACACTGCCTCTTTACAGCAAATGCTAACTGAATAATCAATAACAATTTGCATGGAAATAACACTTACCTTTAGGTGAGGGCCCAAAGTCTAACACTATAAGGTTGGCTGGGTCAAAATGGCTTTGGGTTTTGCTGGGTCGAGAGTTAGCTGAAGACTTAGATGAAGTGAGGGGCAGTCCCAGTTCATCCAGGCTCTCTGTGCTCTCATCTCTTTCAATGTGTTCCTCCACCCACTCCTCGTCAGACTCCTCCCCAGCAGAGCCACGGTTGCTCCGCCGCATGCTAACCTCAAGGCTACGTCGCAAAACCTAGTTAACAAAAGGTCGTCGTTACCAGTGTTCCCATCCTGGGTATTTGGTGGCATTTACGCAAGATTAGGGCTGGGTGATATTAACCAAAAATTTAGCACCATGGCATTCTCCAAAAACATTGTCCATCCAGCGTGTTTGTTTCGTGGCAATGCATTTATTGAGATTTGAATGTTTACGGGGTTAAATCCATAACAAAAACATAGTTTATAATCCAAATACTACATAGCATATAATAGTCAAAATAAAATAGAAAATAAATAAATACTGAAAAATACTGAGTTACTTTCCAAGGGATGTAGAGAACAACTGAAAATTACATACAGTACATACATAAAGTGGAATTGTATAATAAAATCTACAGCCTAATTATATCGGCGAAACAAAGGTTTTGGCGAATCACCGCAAGCACGTCCGTCATAAAGAAGGCAAACTGGATTGCTTTTGGTACTTCTACAATGTAAGTAATTCATTCATGACCTTAAGCTTTGAACGCAATAACTCAAAATGTTTTTGCCGGATCTTTTTCAACTTTTCTTGTGGTGAACTGGATTGAATTTGGTACTTCTATGTTTAATGACAATTAATTAACTATTCAATAGCCAATAAGCCAATAATCCTGCTGAACATAAATAAAATCGCATACATTTTGGCACACCGATCCGGGGTAGTGTATATTTAATGTACATATGCAAATTACATACCTCAATAGCACACCCATACATTGTACCAAACATAAAATATTGTTATGGCCCCAAACTACAACAAACAGGAAGTCGCCATATTGGATTGAAATCTAAAGCCTCTGTAACTTGCACATACTTTGTCTGATTAGGTTCAAACCTGAAACACCCAATTACCCCCCAGGCCTAAACACATCTGACCAATATGATGCCAGTTACCTCAATAGCGCCCCCTATAGACTGAAAGAAGAATGTAGTTTTAGGGAAATTTCTCAAAAATCATCCTTCACAAATATAAAAAAAGACAAATGGATCCTTCCCATGTTTGTCAAATATAACTAACTTTGTGTGACTAGTATATACCACCCCTACACCTAACATAACATTTAAAAAATATCTAAAGAAAGATATTGTATTTCAAAGATTACCTTAACTTCCTCGAGGTTGAGAAGTACTTTTTCGTTGTGTTCCTGACTTGACTGACTACTGTGGCTCTCTGACTGGGAGCGATGCAGTTTGCAGGTATTTTGGGGAGAGTGCGGGCTGCGAGGTGAGTGCAGACTGGAGCTCTGAAAGAAAACATCATGATTGGACGAAGAGATGCTAAATGGTTCAGACAGCTGTTTGTGGCACACTGCCCCTCCCCTCCCTACACCCACACATGCTCTGTAGGCACTTTACCTCCATGTCCAGGCTTTCATATGGTTCAAAATATTCAGGATAAAGGTTTTCTGGGGATATAAGCAAGCTTGGTCCAGTCTCTGTCCGAATCTTGACAGAATCCTGCAAAATCAATAAAACAATATCTGACCTGCTGTATATTTGACCCTCAGAGGAGAAAATGCATGGTCGCACTCACAACAGCATCAAACAACTGCTATGAGGGTGCTATCAGGAAATATATACTAGTGACTAAAATTTAAGGCTATTTGACTTAAAATTTGTGCAAAAGAGAAAGTGTTCATGACACAAGGATATTGCAGCTTGTGAAATTCACAATATTTAAATAGAATCAGGTAATATATCAGATATTGCATTTTAGGAACATTGTGTAATTTTACCCCAAAGTCGATTATCCCTAACTTTTAAAATCTGTCCAGAACCATAAAGCCTATACTAAAAGAAAGACGAAAAAAGATTATGCCAATGTTTTCACATTTAGACAAAGAGTAGTAAAAGGAAAATAATAGCATTTTGTGTTATATCAAATCACTTTATATTGTTGAAATGAGTTATTTCATTTTACACAATATACTGTATACATATAAAATAGTAAACACTCGCAAACCTGCACCCATTGTTTCCTTTGGACTTTCACTGGGGCGGTGTGGCTCCTTTGCTTCTGAGTGTGCTCCAGATTATGGCTATCTTCAGTTAACTGGTGGGCGCTTCTACAGACATCTGCCGATGAGTCACAGGCACAAAAAGGAACATGAGCAGCACAAAATAGTATTGCCTCAAAGGACAAGGAGCACACAGTCACATTCGCAGATGGTTCACAGCACACAGAGGAAGACCAAAACACTGACTGCCAGCTACAACTGTCACTATCATTTATTTACTCAATCTGGTCATTGAAGCATGATATGCAAACTACAGTGTGGAGAGTGGTGGCTATAAACTGGTACTCCATATGCCCAAGAAAGATGGGGGAAAATTAAAATGAATACTTTATATGAATGGGTCTTGCATAACAGATAGGTTAAAAAATGAAAGCTGATTACATAAGACTTTGGAGGGACTTTTGGTTTATTTTTGTCGTACCTGCTGTTCTTGCAGGTCTCCAGGACGGTGGTGACTTGTGGTAGAGGTTCTTTGGCTGCTCTTTCCGACTGGCATCAGCATTGGCTCCATTAAGATAAATAGAAAAGCCTTGCTCAAGTCGCTCCAACTCAATCTCCTTTGGGGCTTTTATTTTAAGGCGTTTTAGAATTCTGCATGGCAAAAACACATTAATATACTGGGTGGGTATAATTTGTAATGTATAAATAGACAAAAACAAGATAATGCATCATAAGTTACATGGAGTAGCCTATGAGGTGGTACACATTGATAATGATGCTGACAAAGGAACACAACAATCAGCGCTTAAAGACACATAGGAGTTTAACACCTCCTGCATGTAATCCAATCTCTCCTCAACAGCTTGTGCTCACACTTCACCTGTTTTTGTGCTGGAGGGCAATTAAATATTCATCCAAAGTGTCATCCGCAGCAGAGGAGAGACTCCCTTCTTGGCACAGTTTACTTTCCTTCATGAACAGCAGACAAGGAGACATAACATGAGTCAGAATAGTTTACACAAGATTATAAAAACAGCATCACATAAGACATTTGAGTGGACAGCAGACATATGCACCATTATATATAACACACACATAGACATACAGTTCATGCATGTGCTGTGTTCACATACACCTTTGGCTACAGCAAATTCATGCCACTGGCACGGAGTTCAGCTCCTATATCAAACATGCCACACACTGTTGGGAATGATGCATCTAAAGTCCTGTCTGTCACTTGTAGCCTAGAAAAACAATTATTAAGGGATTGGTGCTAGAAGATAACAGAAGTGTTTTATTTTACACACAAGGGTATGACAAAATCCTCTGACAATAATAGTTCTTGGAAATACTGAACTCTAGATTTTATTTGTAAAGTGAGCGGGCCGGAGAGCTGCAGTTTATTTATGATGAATTCATAGGTTTGTCAGGTGTTAATCTGTAAGTACCATTTCATGTAAAATGGTCAAATATAAATGCTAACTCTTGTATGACATTATTTCACTTCATTAGTGTGTGTGTGTGTGTGTGTGCATGTGTGCATGTGTATGTGTATATTAACAGAACTCTACGCAATACAGGGCTCTTTATACAAGACAAAAGCATTTGGCTTACAGTCATGACTGGGTCATACTGTACAATGTACAATTAACATGCAAGGCAAGAAATATAAAACAATTACATAGAAAAGGCAAGATAACCGCCCTTACTGAGTCTTTAGAGAATGGTCAAATAGTCTACAGCGTTTGTCAATGTCTGTCAGGAGCATAAGAGCTAAGAAATGTTTAAGAATAGAACAAAGATACAATGAGTTAAAAAGTCTAAAAGAACAGGTTAATATACTGTTCCTACCATGGTATTCATTGTGTGGCTGTTGTTTACACAACCCCATTCCAAATCCTGAAGAGAGACATCTCCTCAAAACCTCTGAGTCCAGCCATTTTTTCACACTGCAAACCAACACAGATGAATATCCCAAGGTTACCTATAGCATCCATAACAATGACAGCAGCCTGTTAAAGAAGCAACCGTTAGAAGACTCAACAGGACAACGCGTTTCTGTCATCTCAAAGACATTATAAATATGTTTGACTAAGTCACCGATAAAAAAATCAGCAATTGCATTTTTTTATTGAAGAGACTCGTGTAGCTTTGGGTTTGATATGGTGACACAGCACCCACAGCTAAAATAAAAGCACTAGGACCTGCTAACGTTTATTACGTTTTACGAATAATTTCTAGTATCTATTTTTTTCACAATGCGTACAAGATAGTGAATACATTAGGTAAAGCACTGTACTGTACAACCCACAGCTCTGTTAGCTTACATGCAGTAAAAAAAAAAACAAAAAAAAAAAAAAACAAAGTAAAAGGCTACCAGTGTTAGCATGTAGCTAGTCAGCCTCAAAAAATGCTATCCTTATGTTTCTCTCAGTCGTTTAATAAGTTGGTAACATCCTTATACTTACTCGTTTAGGTAAATGTTGGTTTTTGTGTTTTCCTAAAGCGGCAGGCCATTTTTGTTCGTTTCTCATGTGTTGTGTTGGTTGGTAACCAGGATGGCGGTCCACCAATGAGAGAGGCGCGTCAGGAGAAGACACGCCCCGAGTCTCCCTGTCACTAACCCTACTGTACAATGAGCAAACCAGGACCTATGACCAGGACTCAAACTAAAGAGCCATGACAAAAAGATGAACAAGCAAGGTGTATATCGGCGAAACGGCCCCATACGTCTGCCACAACTGTCAATAATGGGCACCTTAATCAGACATTGTTTGATTTCTAAAGGTTTTTATATTGTTTATGAGCAATTAAGAGGCCCTGCCCCAAACCATTGTCTGGATGTTTGTGAAGAATGTTTTTGCCAAATTTCCCTAAAACTACATTCTTCTTTTAGTCTATAGGGGGCGCTATAGGGGTAACCACCCATATTGGTGTGTTCAGGTTTGGGCCTAATTGGGCAAAGTATGCGCAAGTTAGAGGCTGTCAACTTCCAATTCTTCCAAATTTCAATCAAAATTGCAGACTTCCTGTTTGTTGTAGGGTGGGGTCATAATAATATTTTATGTTGGGTACACTGTGGAGAATCACTGTACCAAGTTTCATTGCTCTCTGCCAAAGTCCAGAGCCCCATAAAGTTCAAAAACATGGGGGCGCTATTCTTTATTTGACCTCTGTAATTTGCATATGTACATTAAATATACACTAGACCAGATCACTGTGCCAAAATTCATGTGGTTTTGTTTATGTTCAGCAGGATTAATGGCTCAAGTAAAGCGTCAGGGCCTTAATTACTTAATTAATTGTCATTAAACGTAGAAGTACCAACCTCAATCCACTTCAGCATCTTCATATGTAACTGTGTGCAAAAGTAGAAACTGATCCAGCAATTTGCTTTTGAGTTATTGGGTTCACACGTAGAATCTGTGGACGCAGACCAACATGATTCTATATTATTGTCATTTCGCTGATATAAATTAATCCAATATTTTTCACCCATGTGTACAACACTGCACAAAACACAAAATGGTAATGGCAAAATGTACTTATTTCACCAAGATGTCCAATTGGAAGAGCTCTTGATTTAACAGAACATAGGCAAAGATATGTCTTGATGAAAGGACAGACTTTTGTGTGCAGTCAAAGTTCAACACTGTTTTTATTTATTATAAATCAATACATTTTATATAAAAAGACAAGGGGTCAGAAATAAAACCATTGAAAGTGTAAACCAAACATAGGTTATGTCCATCATCTCCCACATGAGACCCACAGGTTAGACATGATCAGCCAAGTCTATGTAACAATCATCCACTCATTCATCCCAAAACCCTAAGCTATACTTAAACCAATCTACTATCTGGAAAGGTTTGAAATGGAAAAGATGCTGTTGATATCAATCTCTCAGCAAAGCGTTGCAAGTATAGCGCCTTAGCATGCCATTGGGTTTTTGTGCAATCCATTACCAGCAGCAGCATCAGTACTTTGTGAGGGGCACACACAACATTTTGGATAGCAGTACAAAGATGTGAAGACCTTACATCTCCAATAAGTAAACAACAGAAGTTTTTTTTTTTGACACTCGGGGAGGCCTTCAATACAACAGAGCATTCATTTTATGTTCAGCAATGACCAAGATTAGTTTTCCTACTGACATACACAAGGCTTGGACGTAAGCCAGGATCATTGAATTTACAGTTAACCACTTCCTAAAGATCTGTGGAAATCTAGATCACAGAGGTCATATTGGCACAGCTGGCTGCGTAGACAAGCTAAGCTGCTCACTGCACATGAAACTCAAAAGTCACAACACAACTCAGAGGGTTCAATATGAAAATTTAGCCAAATATTCAGTGTGTTTACAATTATTACAATTATGAATTATAGATGCATATTTTTAGTTTTTCAGTATTGATACAGTAAAATGCCCATTGTGTGGCTGAACTTGAATACATTTCTGTTTGCACTTTAATTGGAGGCCAACAGTTGTCAAGGCAATACAAGAGTAGCCAATTCACACTTACTTACAGCACTGCAAAGGCATTATAATTGTTAATAGATCAGTCGAGACAGAAGATGTCGTTGACCCTAATCCTCAGGGCGACGCTCATCTTTTCAATTAAGATATATTTTGTAGACCTGATCCAATTTTCCCTTTATTCAAGACTAGTCCCTGTACAAAATATCAGCAGTGTTATGTGAAAATTAACTAGTATAAGTAAAAGTTATGGCTTTCTGTTGCCTGTTTTTAATACCAAACCTTAAAACTTCTGTAGTAGGTAGATGTATGCTGTATGTTAAAATGGACCACTGCATCCGTCCACTTACTAAAACACTCGCAGGAAGAAAAATTAAAACAATAACTTAAATAGAAGTGCTTAAAACATAACAGTTCTTAGAGCCCTTTCAAAAACCAAAAATACAATGTTGCAAAGCAAAGAGTCCCAGGCCAACAGAGGAAAGGAGAGAACAGCTGAAATGGTAATACTAAAATTCGCCCAATGATTCACAGATGCACAATTCACTTATAAGTCATATCCTTCCTCCTTTCAAACATCAGTGGCCCCCCCACGTCTGTGAGCCACGGCTTCCCTCTGTTTCCAGTCTGTCTGTGGTCGGTGAACACTCCGTCTCAGTACACCTATCCTCTTCATCCTTCGCCATCAACGCCTGTTGTTCCTCCTTTTTTCTGCGCTCCAGTTCCCACTCAACAAATGTGTCAAAAAGGCTAGGCCACGCCTCGTCCTCACTGTAGTTGCTCAGATCTGGTCCTATTGCCTGTGTGAAATTAAGAAACATGTTCCACGTGTCTCTGGAGATGCCCCGAATACCTGATGGGTTCTCTGCCAGGAAGTCCAGCCAGTGCTCCAGAATGGCAGGTGTGTCCTGTGTAAAAACCAGGCGCCACAAAGCAATGGCAATATCCCGCTGTAATGACCGCTGGCCTTCATCCGCGTCCAACCCAAACTGAAAGGTGAAACGATATAGGTCCTTGAAGTTTTCCTCACCCTGGGCATCTAGCAGCATGTAGGAAAAACGTGAGCAGATGCCTTCCAGACTGTCCGCTTGGATGGCCTTGCAGCCATCAACAAACTCTTTCCTGAATGAACGATAAAAACACAAGTGTTATTAGAGTTATTAACAGCAATACAAGTGTCACTATACTCAAGCCATGATTTGCAATTGTTTTTTTTAGCAATACATTCCCTATATTGTGCAGCACTAGTCAAATGTACTATAATCTGCTTGAGTTAGCATCAATGACAATGTCAGAACAATACATGTGGTATTGTCAGTAAGCTTTGGATTGAAAAGTGCTGAGCTGAATATCAGAGGGAGGGCGCAGCGGTGAAAGAACATCAGGCAGCCCTTTCATTTCAGACATCAACTGCTCTGTGAAATGAATTACTTGTTTGTGTTTTGACCAACCTGACCATTTTGTTGTGCAGAGATAACCCAAAAGCCTAGTGTTTACAAAACACAATAGACACTGCTCCCCATTATTGGGGACTAAGGTGCCCCCCATAGTATTTCTCCCCCATTGTCAGCTTGAAGATAAAACAGTATATTTTTTGCATGTTATATTATCATAGACATTATGACAACTATACTGTGATAAAAAGGGATTGCTTAAAGAGAAAATAACTGATATTTCTACTGCATATACTGAGAGGGTTTAAGTAAAAATCACCAGTGCCACCATAGTCTTGAGATAGATTTCTATTGGAAACACTGCATGAATGTTGAAGCAAAACACAAAATCAAAGTGATTAAACAGTTACTGCACAATTAAAACCTGTACCTTGTAAACTTGCACATAGTGGCTGCTTGAAACTTCCAAGCAAGAACTAGCACCCGAAATTCTGCCGGGTCCACATTTAGGTCGATGCAGAATCTCTCCATTCCTTCCTCCAAGATTGCATCTTCCTGTTCGTCCTTATAGCAGGTGAAAAGCTCCTCAATGCGCTGCATCGAGAGCCCTCCTTCTAGGCACTCATCTTTTCGTGGCTCTCCCATCACTGCAGGGATGACCGGGGTCTCCGCCGGCACATCCAAATCTTTTGTTCCATTAGACAACTCAGTGCCTTTGCTACATGGAGCTATGGACTCTTCTTTGTGGCTCCCAAAACCTCCCGCACCCTTCTTGTGGGACTTGGAACCGCTGTCCTTGTCTCCACTCTTGCTGCCGAGCGAAGATGTTGGATTCTTGCACTTGGTAACGCACTGGCCCATGTCTTTCTGCCTGGCTCCCTTTTCTGTAGTTCCTCCTCACCTTCAGTCCCCTCCCAAACCACCTAGACGCCTCTGCTCTGGCCTGGAGAGACGTCTCAACATGCCCTCAGTCCTGGAGTAAGGAACAGGGAGATTTGATTAAGCGTCTGTTATCATAATCAAATATTGGAAACAAGCATAACATTATATAGCAACCAAACATAAATGCATTAACAGACTGCTAGACAAGTCATATAACTCTCTCTTTGAAAGTTTGGAGAGTCTTGTGAGAGGTAGCTTCTTATGATGTCATGTCAAGTGTTTTGATGTACAAACAGGTTATTGTGTCTTCCTAAATATTGTAATGCTTCTGTTCTATCAGGGGTAACGTGTTAGTGTTGGGGTTATTACTTACAGACAGTCCCTCAGATGGCACAGGCCACAAATCAAAGTGTCTTTCTATTCTGCTCCATCACTGCGACCTTGACATCCACAATGCTGAAAAGACACATTATCTTGTCATCATAAGCAGAAAGTGATATTCCCAGTCCTGCAAGTCTATTTTTGCCAGCAGTGTCTTAATATGTAATTTGAGCACAACACACCAGTTTGTATCTTATGGAAAAATGTTATTGGTTAATTAAACATGAAGCTATGCTTTTGTAGTAACTGATTTTACACGTGCAATTGTGGTCAGCTCTTTCTCAAACAGTTTGTTGTACGAAATTACAGATCAATGATATAACTGAACTTCAATTAGGCTTACATTTTTAGATAGCCATCTATAAACACTTTATATTTCCAGACACCGGTTCTAATTACTTCCATGGGCATGTTGAGACACATTCTAGTTAGTCCACTCCAGCCTACAACTTAATGACCAGCTAAAAAGTGGGCATAGGTTAGGCAATAAAGAAATATTTACGTTATTAATCTGTAATACGCTGTAAGATTATATTCAAACAATTATCTATCTGTATCACAAAGGAATGCATACAATTTACAGTTCAGACAGAAGAGTTAGACACCCAGATTGTTTAATTATTCAGTCATATACATTACATTTAAGTTCCTTTTTGTTATTATTTTAGGAGCAAAACCAAAGCCAAAACAATGTCAAATACACGGTTAAAATGTGACAAAATATAATCAGCAAAGTGAGGACAATAACACAGATCCAGGTTTAGGCATCGTTCTCGAGTGGTTTACTATCTGTTTATAAACAGACGTATGGGATCGCTGTTATTAAACTGATAAAGATGAGGTTAGGGCATTTAACTACAGCTAATGTGCCTGGCCCTGACAGCGTCGCCATAGCTAACACTAGCGTAAGCTCGATTTACCAAAAGTTAGCTAAAGGCTAGGCTAGGTCTTTCGAATAAATACCCCTACAAACACTCAGCACAAATGACAGACAAAAACATACCTTTTTGGTGGGCTCCGCGGTGCCGAGTGTATTGTACATCACTCCCAGAATATCAGATCAAATCAATTTACAAGTTGATAAAGCTGCCCGTCTACAACCATAAGCGAACTGAGAGAAACTCGTCGCGTTAGGTTAACTAAGATTGCTAGCAACTATAGCTAGCAGTAAACTTCCCTATTTCTAATAGACACTTTGCTTCCTGTTGAAATATATATAAAACCTTAATAACCGCTATGTACTTCATAATCCATGCTGATTCCTGCTCTACCACCCAACTGAGTTAAAATACCACTTCGGTCTAAAGCAGCCAATTTCTTTGTGCTTCCCCCTTTTAGTCATTGAGTGTGGCTACATTTTGGGCATTTTCCTGCATCACTTCCTCCCTCCTCCTACGATCAGTCAACAGCAGGTAATACTATACAGTTAATGATTCTTTTTATTAATATAAATGCAGGTGAACTACTGCTAAGACTACGTTTTTGATAAAGCATTTAAAACTTAATACATTCATCTATGTACTAAAGTTGTCATGTCTAAAATGGAACCAAATGCACAAAAAACACTACTAAAATACACTGTCAACTAAACGTTAATAAACAATGCTGTAAAGGTGTTTTGTTTATGTTTTAGCTTAATTGTTTATTTTATTTATTTTTTCGACCTTTCGTTTTAGGTCAGATATACGTCATATGCGTGCGACAAATGTTTTGAAGTCAAGCAACTGTGGGAAATCTCCTCAGAATCAGTAGGTAGGTTACATTTGTATTTTTAGTACAAAACTATCAAAGGAAACGTCAGCGATGTGTAACGGTTTTACTTTAGCCTCTCTAGTTTAGTCCTAAAACTTGAATACGTATTTAGGCTAGCCAGTGCCCATTAAATGTTCTATTCAAAAACAGATTGATTTTGATCTATATTAGGAATGTAATATAGCCTACATAGTACTCTTCTTCAATACTACTAAATATACCCTATATAATCTGCAGTTCTAGTGTGAATATTTGAGATGAGAGGAGCCTGAGAGGATCCCATGTAATAGCATTTAATGGTGAACCTAGTGACATCTAGTGTTGTATTAGAAGTACTCACCCCCAAAGCCATAATCACAACTATATCTGGTAAAAAAAAGAAAAAGGTTGTATTTTGAACATTTAAATTGATTCTGGTCTTTCAGATTCAGAGACCAAATGACGGCCTCCACTCGCAAGACTGTGTTGTCACTATATATGCGAGTATTTCGCATCGCTAGAACTTGGCAGGCACAAAGTGGTGTTATGAATGACACAGAGACTGAGAAGAAGTACATACTAGAAGAGGCTCGCACATTGTTCAGACAGAACCAGCAGGTGTGATTTTTTTTGTTGTCCTTAAGGGAAAATATGAATTAAAATTTTATTGAATCAAATCTCTTGTGTTTCTAGCAGCTGTCGGACCAGGCATTGATAAAACGATGCATAGACGAATGTGAAGCAAGAATAGAAATAGGTATGTGCTCTGTATAACAGAAATTTTTGCTTCTCGCCCTTGCAATTGCACAGCTTCTTGTGCTTTTTAATCTGCATTTGCAGCAGTAAACAATAATGCATAAGTATATTTCTAAGAAAACTCATTTTCCACAGGACTTCATTATAGGAACCCATACCCAAGGGCTGTAAGTACTTTTATACTTAATATTTTTTTTCTTTGTTTATGTCTGACATTATTATATTTCTTTGCACAGACGTACCTGCCTCCACTAGGACTGGCAACACAGAAAGGCAGAAAGCTGCGAGCGCAACAACGTTTGAGAAAGCAGGCCAAGCCAGTGTACTTACAGTCACATGATGAGACCTGATGCACAGTATCCTCTGTCTTTACCCAGAGTGTAGGTTTCAAAGCAAGGACAGAATACTAGAGCCTACTGACAAATTGATCTCATACTCTTCCTACTTGGTTAAAGCAATCACTGATAAAAGAACAAGCATCATTCAATCACACAATCATACACCAATGTATGTATGTGATTTGCAAATGCAGCTATCAATATTGTAAAGTGCTTTTTTTCTTATGTTATTTATGTTTTCATGGAAATATTGCCATTGTATTCAACAAATGAAAACCACTATACATGATACATTCATGTTAATGTTGTAAATGTTATTTTTCTACAAAATATAATTTGTGGGGGAAATAAAGTGCTGCAAAAGATCTGTGGGATCGCTCACTGTTTTATATTGTTTTAACGCCAGTCGGTCCAGGGACTAAAGGTGTAACTGAGCACGAGCTATAACCTGGTACAATGCATCGCTCTTTCCTGAGGTTAATTGTTAAATAGTTTAAAAAAATAAATAAACCTAAACCTACTCCTCTAGTGTAAGCACAGCACATAGGAAGTTGTGAAACAATGTGGACTTAAATTCTGTGTCTGAGACTTGAATCATTGTAAAGGACAGAAAGGGTGGGGTTGTCTTAAAGCAACTTAACTATAGACCATTTGTAGCCACTTGAACCTTGGAAGTATTTCAGTCAAAACAAGACCAGAAAAGCGTGCAACCATAAAATAAGAATACGAATGTTCAGATGCTTTATATTTAAAAGTGAAAATGCGTTATTCAAAACAATGTTTGAAGTTGCTGTGTGGCTAAAGAAAAGCACTATGAGTAATTTTATGTCATGGCCTCCAGATGGAGTCAGAGATCCACTTTTATTACAACTATTTCTTTAGTTCTACAAAAAGCAGATGTGGATCTGCTTAACATTGTAGACAGCTGAGCATCTGCCTAGTATACTCGCTTGATAGTTTTAACAATGTAGGAGCTGGGACTGTCTTTACTGTAATACTCAATGGGGAGACTTCTAGAAATCATCTCCAAATTATTTGCAAAATGACCCATTATGTCTATAAGGTTCATAGAGTCTTGGATTAGGCATAGGCCCATTGTACATATAAGACAAGGGTTTTTTATTCTTCTGTAAGATGATGAGGGGAGCACTACACCGTGGTCCTTCATGCAAAGGTCGTTGCCCTTAAATGCCCTGGTTTTGACAAACACATTCTTCTTATTTGAACCAACTAGACACAGACACATATAACTTGTGTATGACGTCAAACCGGGTAATTGAATAATAGCTTGAGCAAAACTGGTGCATGTCACTGGCCTTGGATGAAACATGGAGCTAACATGTCCTACATACATTCTCTGATATTGGCCTGGTACCTGTGAGAAGATGTATAATAATGCAGAATCAGATCAAGGGAGTACATCAAGACAATGTCATGATTAGTATGGCAGTCAGAATTGAGACATTTTTTTAAACAATTCTGCTCTTAACCATTAACCCACTAGGGGTCACAATATAACACGCGCAGAGCTATAGTATTTAAGGTTTAGTAGTTCACACTTGTATGTATTGTCTCATAAACACAGAATTCCCCAAATGGTGGGTCAATACCCATTACAAGGTTGCAGGGAGGTTGGTATAATTTTAAGTTTGAAAGATAAATATTGTTTTAATCAGGCTACATAAAATTGTAAAATATGTTTTAATCACATGCTAAAAAGGTAAATAGTACAGTAAAAAAATAGATACTAAACAGTACAAAATACAGTGAGATAGGAATACAGTATAATTCAAATACAATGAACTGTGAAAGCTATTTCTTCCCACTCTCCAATTCCTCTGTGCCCTTTTCTTCCTATAAGTGTCTCATCAAACCTTAATAATTGTCTGAATCCCAGTAAATATACTTTTTCCAAGATATTGGCTGCTCTCTTTGTCTTAACCTCACTGTGATAAATTACTATCCCGGCTCTAATTGACCATTGATGGAAAAGCAGCAGAAGGAGAACTGCTTAATGTCTGTCCTTCCCTGGAAACATTCCCATGAAGTATTCTTGGGCACTGACCCCTTCTTTACCCAGATTTTTTAAAACCAAACTAGGTCAAATGCACTGGCAATGTTTTGTAGGAAACCTTGTACCTAATAAAGTGGCCCCAGTGTTTGTTTGTTTTTTCCACTGGACTCATTCAGCCATCTCCTCTGACCTCTGGCATCAATGAGGCATTTTCGGCCACTATTGCTGTAGACCTTTTATTTTGGGACTATTTTTTGTAAAACCCAATAGCTTGTGAAATACGTATGTTCTTTCATCTTCATTGTCAGTGTCATCAATAAACGCATTAAGTTGCTTTCAAGTGATTTGGAATTGATTGGAAATTTTACCAAGCAGGTCATCAGGTATACCTAATAAAGTGGCCACTGTGTAATGACTTTGGTCATAATAAAATGAGGTCCTAGTGTGATATCAATGAAATATAAATGAATTACAAAGTATTCTAGCTTGATTTAACATTAATAGCAGTGCAGTATATTTCCTATTTGTTTGTTTATTCTATACAATACCACAATGTTGTACCCACAGGGGTCATTAAAAGTACCTCACAATGTTTGTTTTACGTATAATTAATGCTACTGAGAACTACACTCTCCTCTCCAGGGCATTTACTGATGAGTCCCAGGCCAAAAAGTTATTTAAAACAATCAATAAAACCTTCTGGAAATAGTATCTCTACAAGTTTGCGGTGTTTACTGAGAAGGTCATAAACAGATTTGATTTCTCAACTCCCGAACCATCTGAAGAAGAAACATGCAAATTATATTGAACAAGTCGGCTGCAATATAGGATTTTCTCTTGTAAAAACACATACATGTAAAATGAGACAAAAATGTAGCAACAACCACTTTCAAAACATTGGCCCTATCTTCCAATGAAGCAAAAAAACAACATTGCAACTGTTTTCCAATGTGTTTTTTCTACTGCAAATGGAAAATAAACTGAACCTGATGGAAAAGGTATGGTGCCATATAGGTATAGAGGCCATATGATGAGTTTTTAGTTTCACTTTCAAAGGAGTGTGCCCACTGACATGTTTTATCAGTGGACTGCACTCTTATTAACAGATGTCTTCTAAAGAGTTGTGTGGTGTGTAAAGAGTCCTTCTAAATAAAATGCAGGGAACTTTTTGTTTATTGGTGAATGGTCTATCCACAAAGCCGCTGTATCTCACTGTAACCATAGAAATATTGTGTATTCACTTATTCTTTGCTCCTGCATAAGGTGAAGAAGAGTCCTTGTCACGCGGGAGCAGCCATATTTTGCTATGGTACAAATTCAAAATTCGTACATTTCTAGATCAAGACAGTGTCAAAACTATGATTTCTTCCTTGGCATACTATTGACCGTTAGGAATATTTGACTTTTGGATCCTAAAATGAAATAAAACTTCAATATAACAATCAACTGGTCCAACATACATACTCTACTCTCACAATGCTGTAAAATCACTGTGCATCCCTAACATTTTGTGAATAGTATAGCATTTAAGCACTCAGGTATGTGACCCACTTTGGCTGTGGTGTCATGTGCTAAAAAATGGAGAAAAAGGGGATGGTTCTTTTTTTAACGTCTGTCTGATATAAATATAGACATTTGGAGGTTCACCTGAGAGCAGTGTCATTACGAACATGATAAATAATCTTCAAGAGCACGACGAATACACAGCGCCAAAAAGAGTATAGTGATCCATCATACAACCCCTATAAGCCCTTCACTCGATGTGCATTATTTAGGGGCTGCTTCATAGAGACCCCGGGGGAAATATATGGGTGAGAAACAGAATGAGAAGCCAAAAAAATGAAAGAATAAGAACAGACTTGCTAATACAAAAAGTAAACACTTGAGGTTGTATTTAAGAAGCCACACAAGGTAATGACTACCGCTCGACTTACCTGCACTTAATGCTTCGTTGCAGATCACATTGTCGGCTGCCACACTTGAACCAGCATTAAATAAATATCAAGCTTGTTTCCACTTCAACATGTGGTCAAAAACACACCAGATAAGGGAAATAATAGTGTTACTAAATCCACAGGTCAGCATTTAGAAGCAGGGGTGGCTGACGATAAAATATAAAGTTACTGAGAGGTCTGCACTTTGGTTAAGTTCTACTGACCTGGTTCTACCCGGACAACGATCAAGAACTTTCACTGGAATTTAAGAATTTAGCATAGGTGCAGATTGTTTGTATGTCCCCTCAAGCAGAAACAGAATTAAATAAACATAGAAATCAACAATCAACAATTTAGACACCGAGACAATATGTCATTACAAATCATGCAAGTAAAATACTTTAACCACTTGTTTGGACACTTTGTAAGTAAGCAACTCTCCAGACATTTGTTGATCCTAAGTGAGTACAGAATTGACTGTATGGTTAAGAAGAAACCATTGATAATATTATTCATTGCTGCTCTATTTATCTATTTATCTATCAAATTGAGTGTATTTTTATTATGGCAAAAACACTACATTGGGAAATGTTTGAAAGCCTTTTTATTTTGCAATTTTTAAAATAATTTATTTCTCTTGTCAGTAATAAAATAAATAAAACTCACCCAACATACATTTGATTAAAACCCAGACAAAACAAGACAGCATTCCCTACCTGGTGCTAACGCTGAACCCTTAAGTAGAAAACCAGGAGTGGGCAGAGTGCTCAGTTTAAAACTATGCATTTCACACTTTGATTTGTGTCAAAGTGGCCAAAGAGTAGTATTGAGGTGTGTGCGTGGGTTGACTGGAGTAGCAAGTGTTTCTGCATGTCTGATAATGTGTGCTGTCCATGTATGAAAGGCACAACCAGGCAGCAATGCAATGCTAGATTTTGTTGCTGGGATGTTGCTCTGGGAGGGTGGCTTTGCGTCAAGGTGAGGTCAGTGGTAAAATATTTATAAAAAGGATGGTCTGTGATGTGTTGTTGCCACTACATAATTAGTGTTTAAAGGGGTAATAGTGATAATTAGTAGTAGAATTAGTAGGAGTGAAATTATCTTAGCTTTTGTTAGTTAGAAAGCTCAACGGTTAGCTAAAGTGAGCTGATTCAAAGTGTGTGAATGGTTCAGAAAACCACTCAAAAAGTACTTTTTGCATATTATGGCTCCTTTAAATTGTAAGTAGCCAAACTGACAGTTGATAGCATAAACATAAGCATAGATTAAATATTGTGATGATAGGTATGCTACTGTAATACATGTAATATTCCCTTGTTAAAGCAGTTAGACTGAGGGTTCATTCCACTTATGTTAAATCATCCATGTGAATCAGAGGCTGTGACAGACCCTACAAAGAGGGAGCAGCTCAATTCAGAACCCCTATGTAAGAGTATATGTGCATAATACCATACATACATAGATGCATTCACTATTGCCATTCTTATGTGGTTGCTCCAATCACTGTTAATGCTGCAAAGGAGTGGCCAGCATACCTGCGAGTCATATATGTCCTATAAGATACCATTTATTTGCCGATAGAATCACAAGGACATAACTGTGAGCCATGCAGTGTAGAGGTGTTTAACATTGACTAGACGTGGCGCGGTCCAACTCAAGTGTTGGGTCACAGGGTGAGCGTAACTTGAAGAAGTCATCAAATATTTAGCTGGCCTCCTTTTCATGATCATGGTATGTAAACAAACATATTATCTATGTGATTGACACAGTATCTTTGGGCCTGGCACAGCAGTGAAAGCCTAGACAGCTCTTTACTATAAAGGGCAAAGACAGTGAGAGAAAAGGAGTCATTATCAAATTAATTTCCAAATGCTTAGACATGCACCGTGTTGTGTGGTGCAGGTCTGTTTTGTCTTGTTATGTTATAGCATCGTATTAACAAGGGCACATGTTTCATTTTACTTTTGAGAGGGACACTTCACAAAGTTTTAATTGAAGAGACAAGTGATTGGCGTAATCACCACGAACATTCTCATTCAAACAACAAGCATTTCTTTTAAGCTAGAAAAAATATTAAAAATATTAGAATATTCTTTAAGCCAAGCATTTGCTTTATTCTGCTACATGTAAATTCATGTTAAATAATAAAATGACTTTTTGTATTGTATTCATGCTGCTGTCTTTTAAGAACATCAAATGAAAATCATTTTACCATGTTTACCATTATGTTGTATAGAACAAGTAACACATCTCAGATACATACAATCAATGTTAACAAATGTCCCATTGACTTGATTGTGTTTGCTGAATGAAGGTGGATGGAAAACTCATTAAAAGAGAGAATGAATAATAGAGGAGGGCTTGTTGGTGTTGGGCAGTGCTTGGATTACACCTTTGCTTAATGTGGTGCAGTTGTGGCCACTCCTTGGGGGGTTGAAAAATATCTAGAATAGTTCAAATTAAATGTATTCAGAAAATTAATCTTGAACAAAGTAATAATAATACATGAATTATATATAGCGCTTTTCACGACAACTCAAAGACGCTTTACAAAGAAAACAAGTGCTTTTTACTAGTTTAGATTTATTTACTTACTAGGCCTATTTGACTTGAATCAATGTCATTCAAACCGGTTTTAAATATTAATTTTCACACAAAACAAGCTAAATTAATCTATTTCAATATTTTGAAACCAGTAAGAAATATGTTAATTAATAAATCTCAAATACGACATTGAATGTGTGAATTAAAGCTGATAGAAGTATTTGTTGCAATAAACTAATATTGTATGCAGCATGTGAGTTGAATGCACATCATTTAGTTGGACTGATCTACTTCAATTGAGACAATGCAAGATTTTTTGTGATTACTGCACAATTTGTAGGTAGCGCAACGTAATAGTTTTTCAGTGTATTTTTTTAATTCAAAATTTATTTCTTGAATAATGTCTTGAATTCAGAATATTAATCTTGATTTAAGTCGTTTTGATTCACGTCGTTAGTGGATGTGATGCTTATAGTAACAGTACATTTGTGCAACTTTGAAGAATAAATCAAGTCAAGATTAATACTCTGCATTTTAACTAATCTAGATATTCTTTTTTTGTTTTGAGGTGTGACAAGAGGACGTGGTGGCGTTGTGCACAGGGAGTAAAAGAGAGGAGATGATGAAAGGCCCCACTCATCAGGCAAAAATGGAAACAACCTTAACATGCCAGACAGCGAGATGTGAGGAAACACTAGCTTCCACATTGTAATGGGTGGAGAATTGCTTAATGTAATTCAACCCACTGTGTCATTACACATGTTTAATGCTATCTTTTTAATGTCTGCAATAAGATACATCACTTCAATTGCTCTGCTAATTGCCACTTTATTAGGTAGACCTAGGTCTTTTCAAAGTTTTCAAGGTTATTTGAGTTTGTTATAGAGCATTTATAGTGTGGCCTTCAACATCTGGCACAAACTGCCGCTCACTGGATATTTTCTCGTTTTAGGACTATTTTCATTCATCATTTAAATCATTCAATTGTTCTCATCCTGGTGCCTGCTTTGAACATCAGCAGATTTGTCCTGACATGTTTGCATGACTATACAGTATATCTTAATTTGATGCCATGAGACTGGCTAATAGTTGAATTTATGATCAGTTGAATGGCTGTATCTAATAAAGTGGCAAGTAAATTTGTCACAGATTCTTTCTCATAATGTTTGGTTCTGTGCCAACCTTACCTACAACTACAGTCGTGCAGTGAAAGTGACAACTGAAGCGGACTGGTTGTAGCTGGTGTTGAGTTTCAAGAGACAAGTGACACACCGCCAGTATAAGTAACTAGATCTGGAGAACTACAGTCGGATCTCTATCAGAATATTTACCACAAATCAATACAGTGGATTAATACATACATAGTACCGATATTATTGTGATATTTTGATGGGCATTCTATTCTGCAGAAAGAGTTCCTGTATTTTCAAAACTACTATAGACTAAATGAGGAAACAAATATAAAGAAATCTATTATATTTACTTACTTATATATACTTTCAACACATTTTTATGCTCAGTTCCAATGGCAAAATGCTTTAAACAGTGTCAGATTTAAGACCATGTCATTATTACGATATATTGCAGATTCTTGCGATATGGATATTGCGATAACATAATATTGCGATATATTGTGCAGCCCTAATACACAGACACTATATTAAAACAAGTGGATTGTCTGTGCTAAGCTAAGGGGAGATGTAGTTGTAATGCTTTCTCCACAAAAGTGTCAGAGAGCTTCAGGAAGTGAAAATTAATAATCACAGGTCTCAAAGTGTGATCTCCGACACATCCTTTACATATGCCTTGTTACGAGGAGCAGCGATGTGCGATAAGGCTAATTTTAGAATGGATCTAAATAGCTGCCGGCACATCATCATCATCATCTGCCACATTAACATTTATGCACATACAATGGAAGAGTGGATTTTAGGTGCTTGCACTGGTGGACTACATGATTAGAAAATAGAGAGGCACCGATATGACATTTCATGGCCGAAACGATGCCGATATTTCAATTACCAAATTGGCCGATACCAATTCCGATACCGATATTTTGTAAACAGGCTAACCACAAACTAAAAATATCCACCGTTACTGTAATTAGCAAAGTGATGTGATTAGTTAGCTTGATCAGGAATGAATGAATGGAGGACTTATTTTATTTAGTCAATCTTATCGTGAAACTGAGCTTCTGAATCTATATGTATGGAGTTTCTCTGGTTGAAAATAACAAGAGTGATCTTCAATGACCGGCACGCAGAAACTGACAGTCACCCAATGTATTTTTGTATTGCATTTTGATTAGATGTGGGCCTGAAACAGCATTTAGCCATTGGTAGCTAGCATCCATAAAAAGATACCGATATTTAGAAAACATGTTTTAATAGACTATGTTTCTTGAAACTAAGAAATCTACATATGACTAGCTGTATATATGTATTTATTAATCCACAAATATTATTTTTATTACATTTTGTCAGCCTAGAGTTGGACATTTCCAATGATTTTTGATTTTTCTATCTGTTTCTCAAACTAAATATTAGAAATGATCCTTTTAGAACAACAGATTAACATTGTCCGTCTGTAGAGGCTGATACCGATATCAGTGAAAATTGTAAATATTGGCCAATACCAATGTGGAGCCGATATATCTGTGCATCACTATTAGAAAAATAATAATAATTGGATGGCTCATTGGTTAAAACCTTACTTAAAAAATCTAATAATACTGATGGTAAAAGGTCCAGATAAGTGAATGAACTGATTTAAGTAAAATAAAAGCAAAATAAATAAATAAATTGTATATATCAATCTTTTTGCTGTTGTTGTCAGTCCTGATTAGGTCAACAAATAATATCAGATTGGTGTAACTTTGGATTTTGAGTTGGCATTACAAACTTTATCGTGTACATTTTTGTCCCATAAAAAACTATAACATTATTGCAATACATTTAATTTCTTAAATATGTTTAGAATATATGTGTAAATGTATATGGATGCATTTGCTGGTATCAGGATGTAAGTGTGGAGGAAGCGTTACAGATTCATTAGTCATCCTCTATAACCAAGCAAATTTATATGTGTATTTTATTTAGTCATCTCCTCTAAAAAGGCTTTCACTCCATTACTGCTGTGCATAAGAAATACTGTATGTGTCCCATTTGTAGCTGTGAAGCATTTCAGTTTGGATGGGGTTAGGGTCGGCACCAGTGTAGCAGATAACGTGGACTAAAACACTCGGCCGATGATTCATTTTGAGTGAGATTGCACTAGTGGCACATACAAAGGGAGTGTGGTCAAAAACACTTGGGCTGAATAGGATGACCAACATTTTACAACATAATCACAACACATTCATTCACTGGAGGTGGGGCTATGGTAGATTTCAATGCACTGACAATATAATATGGTTAGTTTGACATATAATAAAAAGTATGTAATACACCCATTCCCAAAGTTCCCATTCCGCGGCCCCCTTCAAAATCCAAAAATTGTATAAGGTCCCCAAATCTGAAATCTACTATCAAAATACAGAACTTCATCATTTTCAGCAAAATTTCTATTAAAAAAACAACAGAAAAAACGCTAGCACTCTCCAGTAACTATAAATAGCTTGGCGTGATGTTTGATTAATTATGACATAATTGTCTACATATTGCAACATTTATTTTCAAAGACTTAATTTACTTGAGTAATTTTGTTTTGAAATAACAGTAGTCCTGATTAAAATATTTTATCTTTAGTAACATTACTTAACACAGCTCTATGTCATCTATAGCTTTAAGATGTAGGATGTAAATATTGAGCTTTTTGTGCCTTCATTTGTAAATTCCTTTTAAGTTTATTTTTAGTTTCCCAAATGGTGGCTCAGGGGCCAGAAGTGGTTCAGTGTGCTGTTGAATAAAATAGCAATGTTTACAGTGTTTTAACTGTCTAAAATGGTAAAACAGAAATATATCTTATAATTGTAACATTTTGCTGGAAGCCTGTTGATTACTTGAAAGGCAGTCTGTCAACACAGGTCAATGAGATACAGGCTAACCACAAACTAAAAATAGCCACCGTTACTGTAATTAGTAAAGTGATGTGATTAGTTAGCTTGATCAGGAGAAATTAATGGAGGACTTATTTTATTTAGTCAATCTTATCGTGAAACTGAGCTTCTGAATCTATATGTATGGAGTTTCTCTGGTTGAAAATAACAAGAGTGATCTTCAATGACTGGCACACAGAAACTGACAGTCACCCAATGTATTTTTGTATTGCATTTTGATTAGATGTGGGCCTGAAACAGCATTTAGGCATTGGTAGCTAGCATCCATAAAAAGACAAGAGGCGTCAAAGAAGCAGATGGCAAATGTGGGCAATATGCAATCATGCACACTAAGAAAAGAACAAGGACACTTCACCTGTGTTGTAGAACAAGTCTCCCTTTCCATGGACTATAATCAAATTGAACAGTATGTGATACCTGTAGGATGCTGAGATGAAAAGGAGTCTTTTTCACTTTGTCACTTGACATTATGAGGGTTATCGTCCAGAAAAAGCCAAGAGCACTTTAATCTTATTCCTATGGGAACAGTACAGAGCAAATACACGTTGCATTTTGGGTTAAGGAAGGAACAAATACAGACTAAATGTAAAAGCTGTACATTTTGAGAATATTTTTAAGATGAGCTAAGTGGTGCAGACAATCTGTTTAACACATTCTTTTATGCCAACTTTTTTCACAGACACCATCTTTTGAGCAAAGCTACCTGAAACAATTAGCTAATTTACAACATTTTTCATTACATACAAGAAGAGTCTAGCAAAGAGAGATGGGAGAGTGGGTGTTTTTAAATTGCCCCTAGTGAATAAATGTGACAAAACGGAATAGTTGTCTGTCTGTGTATGCCAAAGGCCCGTAGCTGCTGGGAAAGTCACCTGAGACCCATAAAAAGAAAAATCCCAGATGAAAAGACCAAAGTCAACATAATGATGCTTCTTATAAAGTTAATGAGACACTAGATTCTCTATAGTAACCAAAGAGCTCAGTGTGAAGTCATAATTGCAGTACAGTTCACAGAGAGTATGGTATGTGTGTGTGTGTGTGTGTGTGTGTGTCAGTGTGTCCGGCCACAGATCATCGCAACAAAGCTCCAATTACACACAAACTGATGAGACGCTCTCTGCAGAAAAGACTAAAGGGAATACACAGGACTCAGACACAGAGATAACACTAAAAATACAACATTGATTTTTATTATGTGCAAAAAGCTACAATGATATAAATGAAAGGGGTTTATTGGCTCTTATTAACATACCATATGGATGTTTTATTATATATTATTGATTGTTATAAGTTATAACCTCATGTAAATCAATGCATGTATTAATTCTATTGCTGGTAATTACATATGTATTAATGCTTTACTACAGATAAGCAGAAGAGAGCTAGTCTAAAGTGTTACTTTCTATCGAGGTTTTAAGTAACTTTTACCGTGTCCTTTATCATTTATTTATTTTTGACAATGTTTAATGGGCCTTTTCCATTTGTCTAAACGGTTTATGATTTGGCTAATTAATTAAGATTCCAGATTTTTATGGATAAACTGGGCTATATATAAAATTACATTTATCCAATAATAATAATAACAATAATACATTTTATTTACCGTAAAAAGGGTTTAAAATGTCTACTTAATGTGTCTACTTAATATTTCAAAATAATGTACATGCATATCATAAACCATGTCTGTTTTTACACACTACTCATATGAAGGGAAATCTATTAGAGTAGTGTTAAGTCAGACACCTCAAGAGATGTACCACCAAAAAGTGTTGAGTAAATGGTGCTATCCCCTCAGCTTGACAAACCTCTCACTTTGTCTCACTTTTCCCTTGCTCCACTGCTATATATATATATATATATATACACACTAGCCTTGGGTAAAATCTCAAAGCTATTCTGATTTTTGAGCAATTAATGAGCCGTGATCTACACTGCATGCAACAACAGTAAAGATCAATTTCTAGGTAGATTCTAAGATTAGATGTAAAATACTTGCCTGTGTTGTCCACTACCTATAACACATTTTAAAGACTCAATGAATAAAGCTTTTAGATCTGAACTACAAGATCTATGGTTTGTCTTGTTCTGAGCACTGCATCGTTACTAGGGCTGAACAATATAATCACAAAATTACAATTATCTCAGTATCAGCAAAATGCAATATCTGCCATTGTCTTTAATCTGACATAGATTTACACTGTTAAAGGAATTTCCCCATTAGAGCCTTGGATGACTAAACCATATAACAATATATTTAAAAATCTAATTTGTTGTCATGGTTTCATTAATTTAGTTTTTTGTTTTAGTCCACTTATGTCCCAAAGCACAGGTACACAATGACCTATACATTTATTGATGGTTTATGGCACAGTAGGACAAAGCCAAAAGGGCTGGACAGCTGTATTATTGTCTCATATTGACTCAAGGGATTGATCAGTGGTTAAGGTCCTTTGTGCATGGGCATAATAGGTCTGGCTTTTGGATTTCTCCAATTTTAAAATAATTAGGGACCACTGCCTTAAGCTACATTTTAGGCATTGTAATCCAAGTAAAAATAAAGTTAAATAGAGATTTTAAATAAATACATTTGAGAAACAGTGTGGGGTCTGGCAGGGGGTGCACCAGTGTAACCAAATCCATAAAGTGAGAGGAGGCGATGATGTGGAGAGGACAATCGGTGGTAAGGGTGCCAACATGCCTACTCCATGCCGTTGTAGCCACCCTGCCTCTCTGGCCAATTACAGTAATTAGACGATTCTTTCCAGTCGATAAAAGATTAAACGCTCAATTTCCTTTGTGGCCTGGACAGCTTTTGCTAGACACCAGCAGCATGGAAAGTCAGATGTTGACCAAGGACACATTAAAATGCAATAGTTGTTTTTCAATAATACATGCTGAGTGGTACATTATATCTGCTGTGTAGTTTGACACTTAAAAGAATGTTTTGAAAAATTGCCCCAACCCCTAAATTCAACTTTTTACATTTACATTATGATGTACACAAAAATAATTAGGCCACACAGCAAATTGATTTTTTTTTTACATTGTTCAATGTCAAGCTAATTTGTAACTTTTATGACACTACCTTGATATGGTTATCAGCCTTTGTCTTATCAAGCCCAAAACAGAGCAAAAGTTCTGCTGTGTTGAATTACTGTAATTTAGGTCTTACTTTTTTAACCAAAGTCACCTACATTTTCTTAGCGAGGCATAGCTTGGCACACTTCTTGTCATACATTCACAGTTGGGACACAGAGGGTGAAGCTCTTGTGTGTGTCGATGAATGAGCCAAAAATAAGTAAGTCCTCAAATAGAGAGCTGCATGAAGCGGTGGCACTCGGGACCATCCTGTCCTTTCACTGTTATTGCCTGCTGGAGCTCTGATGCTGAATAATCCTACAGTTGTTAGGGCACTTCTGGCATAGTCAGTAACAAAAACAGAACTGACTGATATATAGTCAATCTATATACCTATCTAGCAATGGTTAGGTTGTAGTGCCAACACAAGGACTTCTAGTTCAAGGGTAAATTCATAATCAATTGATCCACTAAGCACTAATTAAAATACACAAAAATATAACTAACCTTTCTGAACATTTAATCAGTTGCTTATGAGTTATCCTGCTAAGAGACGAACCTCCTTGGCCTATACAAGAGCTAAGCCCAAGTTCTCTAATTAATAACAAATGAAAACTTTAGGAATGCATGATGATGTTTGGACATGAAGATGAAATAACAAGTGAGACAAAACCTCCGCAGGTGCTTTGCGTTTCTGACGGGACTGACGCAGGTATTGTCGTCCTCTCTATCACGGTGTAATGGAGACGACCCGCTCACTGTCACTTTGCACCTCTTCTTTCACACTGCCGACGCCATCCTGACCCCGATGGTGACATGTGGGCTCACTCAGTCCCGTAACAAGAGCGCCCTATCCCTCTGTGTCCAGAGTGGGATAATATTATGAGTGCAGCTTTGGAACGTCAATGGTCCAAGGTTAGACACTTTTTGTTAGTGTCCTTGTGTCTTTATCCAGTAATTCACAATTTATGTAATAATGTTTTTAGAGAAGTTAAACATAAGGTTAAAAATAAGGATGCACTGATTTCTAAAGCTTTTGTCTGATACCAAATATTTACCTCCATCAAGGAGGTAATGTTTTCGGTTGCGTTGGTGTTGGGGTGTGTGTGTGTGTGTGTGTGTGTGTGTGTGTGTGTGTGCGTTATGCAAAAACTACTGAACAGATTTGGATGAAATTTTCAGGGAATGACACAAGAAAGCAGTGAACACCTACCACTCTGCTCAGTCCTTTGCAGATGTACACTATAAAGCACTCAGAGAGTGCAGACCTCCGCCAAGGTAGCTAATTTCCCCTATATGCACTCCTAAAATAGATTGTTCTACATAGAACCTTCTGTGGGACTGGACACCTCTCCAGAAAAAAATGCAAAATAGTGTCTTATCTTTCTTTTTTTCTATTAATGACAACAAATCAAACTCATACAAGCTGAAAAAAATAGGGAAACTTGGAAGTAGTTGTTGCAGCACTGCAACCATTTTCAGGACAGGTCATTAATGGGCCAAGGAAGAAAAACATTGTTTCTGGTGAGAATCTTGTTGCGAGATAGGGACAAAAAAACTAACATCAGCCAGGAGATGTTAGTAAAGGAGCAGATAGGGATTTGCTCAGTGAAACAAGCATTTACCCTGGAACTAGAAGATCTGTGATCCAAGTCCAGCTCTGGGAACTTTATGATTGTGAGATAGGGCCAAATTTCTGCTGGAAGTCTGCTTTTTTCTGAGTTGAATACCCATTTCTTTATCTCTGTTCTTCAATGTTGCAAGGTTAGTCACTTTTTGTTTGTACCCTTGCGTCTTATCCTATCAGTAATCCACAGTCGTTATATAACAACCATTTCAAAGAGCTAATTATCCCAGTAAAAAAGTCGGTAGAGCCGTAACTTAATCCCATTACACAAACTCTAATTAAAAACATCATTTGCATGTTTTATATTTACAGATACGGTGTATTTATGTCCGCTCATTCAACACTACACTGCTCTGCTAACTCCAATGAAGGGTGACTTTTAATAATTTCACACAGCCTTAGTCTATTTCTCACTTCTCGTCCACACGCCCACAATGAAAGCTGTTGAAGAAGGGACAGCGACTCCAAAAAGCTCAAAGCCAGATCGAGCCAAAAAGTTGATCTCGGTTGTGGGTGCCTTAGGGCAGCAACACCTAGTTACACAAACGTACAAGAGCGCATCAACAACTTCTAGGAATTCTTCACCAAGTGAGAAAGAAAATGTCTTGCCCAAGGATGCAACAGCAGTATGTACTAGGTTACAGTGGTCACACCCTATACAGCAATGCCTAAGTATACAAAAGTACCAACAACTGAGATGGAAAATGTCTTGCCCAACAACACAAGAGCAGTCAAAACAGGGTTAAAGTGGGGCTTGTGATCAGCAAATCCAAAAAGCTCAAAGTCAGACTGGGCCAAAGAAGACTGTAGGGGTGTCAGTGACTCAGATAGTAAGCTGGTTGTCCACTCATCACAAAGTTGGTGGTTCCATTCTCATTCCCACTAATTCATACTGCTTGTGTGTTGCTCCTTTAGCAAGACATTTCACCCATCTTGCCTGCATGTATGTATACAGAGTTAGCTTATCAACACCAGTGTGCAACTTTGGAGTGAATGAATCATGCAATCAATTGTAAAGGGGAATTTAAATGTCTAGAAAAGAACTACTGTATAAGACATTATTATTATCTTGCGCAAGGACACAATTGCAGTATGAAATTAAAATTGGATCTGAACCAACACTCCAACAGTAACACACACTGTAAGAACCAACAACTTCTAGACATACATAGTTACATATACAAGTCAACCAACTTCTAGTGAGGGTGGTGAACTTCACACATGTTAACGGTAACAGTGCAAAAAAAAATGCTGAATGTCCTCCCCTTACCCGGGCATCCCCTTTAAATCCGGCCTCTCTCCAGGGAACAATGGCAGAAATGTTAGGCCTGTGCAGCCCGAGAGCGGGGGCCCATTGAGCATCTTGCCGCTGGATCGGATGCAGTGAATTAGTGTAAAGCCGCGGTTGAGAATAAAGCTGACACAACCACACAGCTATGGGCCACGCAACACTGCCATGGGCCCAACCTGGAAAAAAAAACTCCAAAGTCAGGAACAACTGATACGGACACACCCACGGGCCAAAATCCAGTTTCGTTGTAGGTCGACATAATTATACGCTTCTCGGAAGGATTAAAATTGAGAAGGTTACTGGATAGTCTTTCAGATTTTGGTACAATGACACCTATTATAATACATGGACAATAGACCCATCTTGTGTTCGTAAACATTCTAGAAAGTACCCGGAAATGAAATAGACTATAATGCATTTTCTATGGAGAAATTAGCAAAAATAGAGAAATGTAGGTTTTATTGCATAAGTACTTAAATGACCAATCGTTTCCCAGTGTACATCGAATAAATTGACTAACTGTCTGTACCTTCGCTTATGTTTTCCAACCAGGCTCTGACATTACTTGTGCGGAGCTGAAATTGTGGCAGTTGCCATTTTCCAGTTGTCAGTTTCTCCATTGAAAATGCATTATACTTAATTTCATTTCCTGGTACACTTTTTAGTTTACAATTACAAAAAGGTCTATATGATAACAATATGCTCTGTTTGGCTTTAATAATTCATAGTAGAAAAACGACATCTGTACTTTGGTTACTGTATGTAGCACAGTCAACAATCAGTTCTGGCATGTCCTCCTTACTCAATATTCTCCTGTTGTATTGAAACCCCCAGTCTTATGAATGGCCTCTTGTAACTATCTCCAGAAAGGCCTTAAGCAAAAGAAACAAGTGTCCTGACAGCATATGCCTGCACAATCCCACCATATGCTCTGCTGGTTAATTCATTTTTCCAATGCCACAGGCCTATTTTTTTAGCATGCACCATAATAGCACTACAGCAGCATCCTTTTGAAGCTTTGTCCAACCCTTATTGCAGTGTGGCATGTAAACTATGTGATGACATCTTGATTAATTACAAAAGTTGTTTGATGTGACATGTCTATTTTAGTGGCACCAGTGTTGGAATTACTTTGAATGTGCCAAGCTGGAAAATCAGGCATTGAATATCAAAGTAACAATCAGCAAGTCCTTCCCATGTTGCCATGGGTTCTCTCCTGCTTCCTCCCACTTACAAAGCACATGTTATGTTAGGTGAATGCATTTCCCCTAATGAATGAATGAGAAATGGTTAGTGCATGCAGCTCTGTGTCAAACTGACCAAGGCTGTTCTCTGCGCAGGGCATTTCAGAAGAACCAGGTGCATTTTAAGAACATTGTGTAATTTCACCATAAAGTCAATTATCCCTAACTTTTTGTGACAAGTATATGTAGTACTTTTCTACCATAACCTTTACTCAAGTAAACAGTGGAAGCACAGCAGAGCAAAGCACCAAAATAATGTAGTTTATTATGCCCTTGAGATAAAGGGTCAGTTTCTGGTAAATTTAGGGTAAAATTAGGGCTTCACTGGGCCTCGGCTGCACAGAACCGACAGATGGAGGATAAGTTCCCAGGGAGTCAGACCTGCTACAAATAGCTCTGTGCACACTCTCTTCTGAGCACACATACATGCTAACATGAGCTCTCAACAAGTTTGAACACAGATGCACAAACTCCCACACGCCAACTCTGAAAACAAGTGCATGCAGTGTTTGATATTTTAGACAACACACCTTCTAAATAAGTATCTGCACCACCTTCACATTTGAGTTTATTTCTCAGTGATTTTATGTAATAATGGTTAGAAAAAGTACTTGCTTCTTAGGACCTAATAAAGTGGCACCCGGTGAGGTCTTCCTTTTTGTCCATAGAACTGACACTCACTGGATATTGTGAGTTTTTCCCCCCAAATCATTCTATGTAAACCTTAAATAGCATTCAATTCTAAAACACTTGGCATGTTCTAAGTCACTTATCTTCTTTACTCTGATGAATGGTTTGGGCTTCAAGTGGCTGAGCATGCAGTTGATTTTTTTCTCCTAAAAAACAGAGAGTGCCCAAAGACATAATCGGTTCATAAGAGGTTTGAATTGTGTTATGATTGTTGCGTGTTATAATGAAATTTCCAGCACAACCGGAACATTAAGTGAGCCAATCTATGACCATTACATCATACATTTTATTTCATAAGTCTGATTAATAAAAATTCTTAAAGATACTAGACAGAACAGATATAAAAGCAGATATATAGTCACCAAAAGGCATATTTCACTTTTGGGTGAAAATTGTTGAAATGTGCCACAGTCATATACAGCATATCATGAAAGTAGGGAATATATGCAGAACCAGGTGACAGTAATTCATAGATTTAATTGTATTTTAGGAACATTCTGTACTTTTACCTGAACGTTAAATGTCCCTTGTGAGGTATGTCTACCATAAGTAAGATAGTGTACGTAATCTAAGTAAGGTTAATACACTTGTGGCATTAGCGTGGCTAGACTGCGAGTTTTTGATGACTACGGGAGGGGCAGTCATCTGGGCAGGGGTCAGGGTCATCAGAGGGACCAGGGAGAGAGGGAGGCGAGGACACTGGATCCTGAGCCGATTAATTCCCTCACCCACAGAGTATCACCACGGAAGCAGACAGGAGCTTTTCTCAGCGGGCTGGCAAGGTGACGATGCGGTGAACTACGGCGAACACCCCCAGCATCGCGGCACACGGCACATTAGGTAATGAAGCCAAAGAAAGGCCGGGATAGAGATGTCAGGTGAAGGTAAAAGGTATAAATGATGGTGAATGAGAGGAAAGATATACATTTTTTTACAGAACTCAGTAGGCATGGACGGTAATTATCACTAATGATTAAAAAAAACACTGTATGCATGCACATTTTTAAAGCTTTTCCAAAACTTTGCAAATTTGTTCCATTTGTACATAGAAATTAACTGGTTAGTCTGCTAGCAGAATAGCTCAGAAATAGTCAACAATGGATCAAGAAAACACCATCTAAATTCATTAATTTAAAAACATTTTAAATTGCTATTGCAAAATATTCTCAACCACAAGATGTCAGTGGATAGAGCATTTACCCCTGGACTAAAAGATGTACATACATACATTTTCCTGTTCTCAGAGTGCCTCCATTGGTGCTCTACCTTGTATTGTCTCAATTTAAGTAGATTAGTCCAACTAAATGATGTGCATTCAACCCACACGGACTATTTCACATTCTGAGATGCTGTATTTTTTCTGTTGGGTTATTACAAAGAATACTTCTATCAGATTTAATCCACACATTCTGGATTGGATTTGAGATGTGAAATGGGAGTTGAATGCACATATTTCTAGTTGCACTGATTTATTTGCAATAAAATATTTTTTTTATTTTTAGGTTACTTTTTTCAGTGTAGAACTAGACCTTCTCCACATAGGGCAGACAAGACACAAAATTCATTATTTTTAGGCATTTTTGAAAACTTCATATGACAGCTTTAAACACATAGAAACACACGTGTACCTTGTGGTGACACACAAGACATCTTCATCTGTCTACATTTATGTAAGTTGCTTTTTCATTGCTGCAGTGCCCCAGCTGGGTCCAAGAACAAGAAGGCCTTTTCACAACTACTGGAGCTAGTGTGAATACAGCACTATCACATTCCTAATCCCTGCTGACATGAGATGAAGTTGCAAAAATCAAATGAACAGGAATGGCTCCAAAGACTGATCTAGCGACAGGACTCTCAGAGAATAATGTAATTCTGGGGGTGTTCAGTGACAAGGCAGCCAGGATGACAGAGGGAGAGGCTTTCTTTAATCAAATGTGTAAACTGAATAAAATAAGCTTTATAAAAGAGTGCTATAATGGTATATTTTGGTGGTAAGCTTCCTCTGTAGCCACAGTTGCCCTAGTGCAGACTGCAAAGATGCAAGAGCCATACCATGCCAAGTCATAATGTGCCTATAAAACCAATTTACAAAGTATGAAATCTAATATGTCAAATGTTCATTGTCAAGATAAAAAAATCCATGTAAATTAAATAAGTATATAATAATAATAATATAGAGTTTTCTGACAGTGTGATTGTGATGGAGAGAGATTAAGCTGTCAACAGCAATAAGTAGGCATAGCTCCTCTGTAGTGTCAGCCCTGGTGAGACTCATTGTAAAAAGATGAAATGCCACAATCACTATCAGTCTATCACGAGAAAGAGTGAAACATTTATTCTTAGATGCTTTCTGATGCAAATTACACCTTCTCACATGACATTTCACTCCTTTCAAGTCTTAAGGAATTCTGCTGCTTTAGCCCACCTGCTTCATGGTTGTCATCTTGAATGCCTTCTGCAGACCTTGATGTAACAAGTAGTATCTGAGCTATAGATGATTTTATTTCTTGAACTAGTCTATGACCTCTAGTATCAACAAAGCATTTTCAAACAATCTTCTGTAAACCATAGCCCTTGTGTTGCCTTTGGGTCAACTTGATCTGTTTTGAGTTTTTACAAAGATAAAAATGTCCATGTTTTTGCCATGAAATTGACTGGCTTTAGCTTATTAGTACAAAAAAAATTTTTGAGCATACATGCATCTGTTCCCTACCACGTTGAGCATATTCGGGTCTATTTGACCTGGGCTAGACATGGTTATATGTGAAAATCTCTGAATATATGGCCAGTGAGTGCTACTGAAATCAAGTACTATTGTTACTTGATCCATAAACACTTGCAGTCCCCTAACAAGTTCTAGTTCAGCCACTTGGTATCAAAATAACACAAATGTGATATACCTGTAGCCAATGAAAGCAGCCCCTCTCCCTGGGAGGCAATGCCGTCTTATTGAAACACAGACATTCAAAAGGATACAGCTGCCACCTGTTATTATGGCGCTGTTACATAACGACGCTGACACTGAATGTGTGAACCTTGTGATCTGTTCTCCAGACATGTATACATTATGCACGCCACGCTACCTGTTGCTGCTAGCTTACGTACTGTACTTTAAAATAGGACGCTTTGGGCTGCATTCGTTGACGTTCGGTGCCAAACACAATAGCCGAGTGATGATCACACACAGGCAAAATCACCCTCCGAAGTCTGAAATCAGAGCCAGAAAGAATAGCAGCAGCGAAGGAGAGAAAGGGAAAAGCAAGAGTTCCTGAGCTGATGAATCATTAGTGATAAAGCGAGTGCTGAGCCAGTGCGAGCTCTATTTAGAAAAAAATCTCACTCTTTCAGCCCCCTCCCAGACTAATTGTCATCTTTTTTTGACAGATGACTGGCTTAGTTATCTCAGAGAATGTCATACTGAGAAACTGACTGAGGGCACTAATGTACACCACCGCTGCAGCAACAGGCTGCAAAATCACCTGTTGAAGAAATGAGTATAATATCTGCTTTTACTACAGAAAGCATCTTCAATAGGTTCTGTTCTTGTTCCTCATCCTGATTTCCTAATCTGAGATGTAAAGCAGGGGGCAGTAATATATAGACCAGACTGTCATATTCACAGACACATATCCTCAGGTTAAATGCAGTTGATTAGTTGTTGGTGACAAGTGTGAAAGGCATCAGTCTGAGTAGCTGGCAGCAGGACGCACCCATACATACACACAAAGACTTGATTACCTGCGTCAGAGGTCAAAGCCTTCAGGGGTGACCTAATAGTGTGGCAGAAATGGTCAATGTGGCACTCCAGTTAATAACAGACAACAAGCTCTTCAAGTCGCAAATCAATATGTTAGGGAAAGGGGTAAAGACACTTTGAAGATAGAATAAAAATACAATTTGGGCCATTTGAGAGATAAGCTTGACACCACTGTTTAATTGATACTGTCAGATATTGAGACTAAAAACTCACGTATGTAACACATCCAAACACATTATTTCCAGGAAACATATGGACTACATCTGTAAGTTCAATATCAGATTGTCAGCAAGTGTTTTCTGAATGTTAGTGCCATGATGTGAGAGAAAGAGATGGAGATGGAGAGAGAGAGGGGCTGTAAATGGCTTCAGTGACACTGTGGATAGGGAGGGACGAGCGAGAGGGCGAGTGAGCATGGGAGAGAGAGAGAGCTACACTCCAACTAGATCAAATTGCAATAGACTGATATAGAGAGAGCTGTTAGCTTCTTAAGTACTGAGGAAGTATTCAACAGTTTTATTAAAATGCTGAGAAGACACTTGATGAGGAATTAGTATCTAAGGACTTTGAAGATGGAAATATAAAACCTGACATCATATGTTTGGAGGAAATTGCACTTTTTTTTTAGGCTTGTCTCTTGCTTGACCAGTGATTGTATTGATGCCACCTGCAAAACAGAGAGAATGAAGAAATTCAGGAGGCCCTTGAGTCTGGGAGTAAAGGTGATGGGATGGGTTTGTCCAGTTTTGGAGTGAAGACAGAGCAGCTGTGGCGCCCGATACGAAGAATGCCTTAGTTTGGTTAACGCTGGGAGATAAGAAACCACCATTTAACAAAATAAAGGTAAGAACACACCCTCCAAAAATGACACAAACATACTGGTTTATTTTTACAGTCATATGGTCAGCTGTGAGATAAAAATGGACATGCGGCTTGCTTTCCGACAAAGGAGGGGGAAATTGCAAATATCCATAAACTGCGAAAACAATCTCACGTCTGATAATAGAAACAGCTCAGGAATAAAATGCAATTATGTTAAATATATTGCGCGATGCTGAGATTGTCTTTAGCATACATTTAGCATACACTTAACTAATCAGACAGCTCACTTTCTTTAGGTATAAACAAGACACCCTGAACTGAAATTCTATTCTATGCAAATCGTGGGGTTGTTTACTAAAGCAAGCAAACTACACAGCTAACACGGTGTCATATAAATAAATCAATTGAAACCCCAAATAATCACATAAAAATTTTAAACAGTTATTCAATGTTTCCAAACAAAAAGTCCACACATAAATATAGGATTTCGACTAATTAGATGCACAGTATATCAGTAGTATATCAGTCAGCTGTTGCATTGAGTGGGACACAATGCTAGGGGACAAGTATGAATGGATAAATGTGGTACTGCTCTATCTATCAGCGCATTAAGAGAATCACTGATGTTAGCTACAAAAGAGAGGAGAGATGAAGAGGACGCAGATTATGCAGCATTGTCCACCAGTTCAATGACCCCCTCAACCTGCTTTTCATCTTAGCTTAGTTCACTTTGATACTGCCACAAATTGAGACTAAAAAACCTGCAAAGTAAAACATAAAAACAAAATGCTTAAAGTAATATGCTTACATTTATACTACTGTCATAAATTGATAGTGGACACTCCAGTTAACCAATACATAAAATAGGGCCTACTATGCTTACTGTATGATGCCTTTGCTATATTCAGCAATGCATCTAAGTATTGAACATTAAGAACAATGATTTCAATCTGATTTTTATGTTAGCATTGATTACTTTGATTCACAAATTGATACTGAAACTCAAATTAACCAAAATACATCAAATACTATTCTTATTGTATAATGCCATTGATATAGCTACAAGTCAGCAATGCATAACATAAAAGTAACATCATGTTCCATTCAGGCTTGGTGAAGTAGTTAATTAAAAACAGCACAAATAAAGATCAAAAATCCCAGTGAGGAGCTTACATGTGCGAAGGATCAATCAATGACAAAACCGGTGTCTGGATGGTGGAAAGGCTACAGGTGCACATTTCGCTCAACCTGTGATGCTCACTTTAATGACAGTGTAAGAGGGTGATTCACTCCTTTCTCAATATTTCTCCACCTTACCTCAGATAGCATTGCTGCACACTGCAAGGCCTACAATACTGCCTTATCAACATTTAGAGTGTTAAGTTTGATTTTGTTTGTACCAAATGCATTAGCAATAGATTTTGCTGTCAGTGCTGTCAATCAGGGTGCAGCACTGTGTGGTAAAGCGGTGTGCTTTTCTATAGGAAAATACCTGTAGGTTACTTGAGAACAGATAGTTTGCGTGTGGTGCGCTAGAGGAAAATACAATGACACCCGAGCCATGTTCTTGTTCACAATGCCCACCTCCCTCCTGGGAGACCGCAGTGGTACAGCTCAGTTTCCTCTGCATGTTAGTCTTGAGATGCGGTCCTTTCTCCCACTCTATCTTATTGTTCTGCGAAGCCCTTCTAATATTTTGCCCATCCAATTATGTATTCTATTCATCCTAACCAGCTTCAAGCTTACCATCTCCCCTAGTCTCAACTCTGAGTTCCCTGTACATACACACAAAAAGGCTAGGGCATAAAATGATACACATTCAAGTGTATTAGCAAGGCAGCAAAGTTATGTGGTCTGTGGTGTCCTAACAGTAGTATAGGTCCCAAAAATGTACAATTCATTTTGCTTTTTAGAAATGGGAAAGTCAGTTCAATTAAATACAACTGAACAATACTAGTGTCAGATCCATCAACCATGTATTGTGATGTATTACTTGTATAATCTCTGACATCGACAAAGAGCTTTACATTTGATTACCACTGGGACAAGATACTTATCTAATGACCCTGAGGGCACTGGGATGGTTTTTACTTTCACGCAACCAATTGACTAGAGGCACCTGATGCTGGACGGCTGCAGGATAATATACGTAGACAGTGCTTACCGCTGACGGCTGCTCGGGTTATTTCTACTGTTGGGGTCAAGATGTTTTATGTGAAACAGCTCTTATAATCACATATACAATGTTTTACAGCCAAGCCCACCTGCCAATATCTGTGAATATGTGACAATCATCTCTGCACCATCAAGAGTTAAAATCACTTGTGTGGATATGAATGTGTACAGTTGCTATCATAGTGTTAGGCTTTCTAATTCAGGAATAACAGCTGCGCACCTTTGGGATGAAGTTAAAAAAAAAGTGCAAAAATCTAAAAATAGTCAGTTTAGCTACAGTATGTTTCCCAGTGCAGGTATGAGCCTGATCCCAAAGGCACAGATGTAGTCGTCATGAGGTCATGTGGACTGAGACTGTAGTAAACTTTCACCTGAGACAGAGAATGTGTGGCAGACGGAGGGGCATCTGGGATTTGGGTGCGCACATGAGTGAACAGTCGAGGCAAACATAAAGCGGATGTGTCCAGGCGATAAAAGCTTTCTGTGATCAGTAAGACCATAGTCCAGTCCTTGGATAACACTCCTTGACTCTTGATCTTCGTACCAGATTGTGAAAACTTCATATTACAATTACATCTTTTATTGCCATTTCACACCCTTACAACACATTAGGCCTAGTGGTGCCGCTTGGACAATTACTTTCATCACAGTGACTTAAACTACATTATGAGAAATCACAAATGAAGGCAGCATATACTTTTTGTCTGATCAGAGTGACTATAATTATATTGAATAGGGGGATACTTAACTACTTACTGTAATACCTTAAGAACCAGGTATATATTTACACCAACAATGATTAATACCACAGCTAATTGTACAGAACGAGATCAGACTGATCATAACTATGACTTTATGTCATTTACAGTGTTTACAGGTAAATTGAACGGCAAACCTAAAACAGTCCAGCTTGTCCATGTTATGAACATAATGCATGCCTCTGTTGACTATCAATACAAAACAAAAAAACTCACATGCCATAACCTTCATTCATTGTGTTGAAATATGGCAGGCTTTGTTGCAAAAGCATTAACAAGCAGGAAGTCAAATGTTGGTGGTGGCCAAGCTTTTTATCACCTAAGACAAATCTAGTAGGAGTTAATTTGTCCACAGTGTGGCCTTTCTTTATCATTGGAAAAAGAGAAGCAGATGAAATGTCATGTGATTGAAGTGGGTCTGTTGGGAGGCCAGTGCTTCACTTAGGCAGCTGACATCAAAAGACATAAGTGCCCTTCAATGGGGACCAATTGAATTTCAGTCGTGAAGATTAAATAGAGCTGGGAAGAAGGCTAAATTAGCAGGCTTCACACAATCATAAACCTGTCTATGTTAGCTTCCTGAAAAGCAAAACCAAGCATAATAAAAATGTAAAGGGACATATGGTACTGTGATGATTAGGACACAGGTATGTTGTGTAGGTCATTGAAGACTCATTTTTGTTCTTTACCATCTCTCTACAGGCGCGGGATTAAAGCACACAGCTCTCGTCTATGAGTGACTAAAATGCAGCTTAGACAGTGATCCGCCGCAGGGGCTTCAGTCACACACTGGGACTCCAGGCCTGGCCTTCTGCTCCCGTCCTCCAGCCAGAGGCGTCACCAGGAGCATGAGTGTGGGACGAATCAACCGCTACAGCATTGTTTCGTCTGAGGAAGAAGGCCTGCGCCTCAGTACCATGCATGGTATGAATGGCTTTGGAAATGGCAAAATCCACACACGCCGCAAGTGTCGCAACCGGTTTGTTAAGAAGAACGGCCAGTGCAATGTGCAGTTTTCCAACATGGACGACAAGTCACAGCGATACATGGCAGACATTTTCACCACCTGTGTCGATATCCGCTGGCGGTGGTTGCTCATGATATTTACTCTTGTGTTTGTAGTCTCATGGTTAGCCTTTGGTGTAGCCTTCTGGGTTATTGCTTTATTGCATGGAGATTTGGATAACCCTGCTGGGGATGACAACTTCACTCCATGTGTACTGCAGGTCAATGGATTTGTGGCTGCCTTTCTTTTCTCAATAGAAACACAATCTACGATTGGCTATGGCTATCGTTGTGTGACAGAAGAATGCCCTGTGGCAGTCTTCATGGTGGTTTTTCAGTCTATAGTTGGCTGCATTATTGACTGTTTCATGATTGGTGCCATCATGGCCAAGATGGCAAGGCCTAAAAAACGTGCAGAAACACTTTTGTTTAGCCACAACGCGGTCATTGCCATGAGAGATGGAAAACTGTGCCTCATGTGGAGAGTAGGGAACCTTCGTAAGAGCCACATTGTGGAGGCCCACGTGAGAGCCCAGCTCATCAAACCTCGGATCACAGAGGAGGGAGAGTATATCCCCCTGGACCAGATAGACATTAATGTAGGCTTTGACAAAGGACTGGACAGGATCTTTCTGGTTTCACCCATCACTATCCTCCATGAAATAGATGTGGAAAGCCCACTGTTTGGGATCAGTCAACAGGACCTGGAGAGTGCAGACTTTGAGATTGTGGTTATCTTGGAGGGGATGGTTGAAGCCACAGCTATGACCACTCAGGCTCGCAGCTCGTACTTGGCCTCTGAGGTCCTTTGGGGTCACAGGTTTGAGCCGGTCCTATTTGAGGAAAAAAGTGTGTACAAGGTGGATTACTCCCACTTTCATAAAACCTACGAGGTGCCGTCCACCCCTCGCTGCAGTGCCAAGGACATGGTGGAGAACAAGTACCTAGTCCCCGGCTCCAACTCCTTCTGTTATGAAAATGAGCTGGCCTTCCTCAACCGTGAGGATGAGGAAGAGGAGGTAGGAGGTGGGAGTAGACCACTGCCCAACCTCAGTCCGGACCGGAACAGTCGTCATGAATTTGAACGCTTACAAGCGACCAGGGCACTAGATCAGCGGTCATTTCGCAGAGAGTCAGAGATATGACCCTGGGTAACAGTTAAGGATAACATGCAGAACAATGCAAAGTGCCATAGGAAATGATGACTATTGTGATAGTGGCATTAAGTAAATGAAACTACCTGAAATGTGGAGAGCAGCGCACAGGTTTGAAACATGTGGAAAGGAATGTCTACACAGGAAGAGGTGGACTAAAGACCTTCTTCCTTCTTAGAAACTTGAATCTTTATAACTTTGTCTTTTTGAGGGGTCATAGAGTTATATCAAAAATTCATAATGAAATTTTAGGTGTAAATAAATGGCTTAGATAAGTTTTGTTTTTTGTGTGGAGTATCCGTTTCCGAAAATACCTTTAAAATTAATTTGCTGTATTAACATCCTGGTGCAGTACATGGCTTCACCCATGCTCCTCGTGTTGCACTGGACCTGGGTTCAATGGCATACAAAAAAATGCAGCAATGTGATGCAATGAGTCGCAATACAACAATTTCCCATAGCACCAATCTAATACAAAAATCAATCCACATATATTCAAACTGCACTATGAACAAATTATACTCAATCCTGAGGCTCCAAATGACAGGATTATACTAGTATAAAAAACTTGAGATGATACCTTTCTGTGGCTGATAAACAGACTGTTGTGTTGTGGCTAAAATAGCGACTGGCAACAACTTAAGTGTTTAAAGGCAATACCAGACCAATACTAAACCTGTATTAAAGTTTCATTTTTGGACAATGAATCTATGCACATTTTAAACTATTTTGATGGGCAGACTTGACAGTAAAAGCTCCAAAATCTCCTATAACGCTCAACCTCATTAAACCTAATAAAAGCTAGCTTTATAGCAAGTTCTTTTACTGTAACATTTACTGTAGTGAAACATACCTATTGAACAGACCACCATGCTTTAAACAGCCACACATTCAGTCCAATTAGCAATATGTAACACAATGAGACGGCACTTTATTAAAGTTTCAGTATAAGCAATAAACTAAAGCACAGGTTTTATTTTAACAGAAGGAAATAGTTTATTTTGTAAAGCATGTTTTTGGGTTGATACAAAAGGCACGTGTATGCCCATATATTTTAGGTTAAGTTAGAGTTATACTGTGGCTGTATACAGTATTTTTCTGTCTAATCCTCAGCTTATATTTGATACCAAAGTTATAAAGTGCAGTTGAAACTAAGTAGAATATACACAAAATATATATTAAGTTATAGCTGGGCACAGTTATAACCAAGGATTATAATGCTTCCTCAAAGAATCACAACAAATATTAACACAAAGAACAAAGAACAGTAACAAAGAAACTTTAGTGTTATTGATTGAATGTAAAAAGTGAATTTCAATATACCAATATGTATTTGCTAAGCCACTGTTACAATTACCTCATCAAAGCAGTGATGGCACACCCCTGTGAAAAATAAACACCAATTTAAAGTAAAATAATGTAAAAAGAACTAAAGTAATAAATGATGAAGGAAGAATGTGGAAATTAAGAACCATAAAATGGTTGTAACGTTGGTCACAATGACTGATATTTTTGTAGTTAATTTCACTTGATAATTATGCCTAACTTAAAGATATCTATTCTACATATGTAGGTTTTTAGCCGTTTATAGTTAAAGTTATATTATATATAGATTATTTTAGAGATAATGCTCGGGCCGACGTGAAACTTTTATGCTCATTGCCTTCTGGGAAGGTTGTGTACTGACGTGAAGCATCTGCACAGATTTATTAACATTTGGTGGAAACAAAAATGACACATTATTTTGAGCTGCACAACTGGATCTTTTTGAGACTGTTTTGTGTTGTTGTTGCCCACTTGAGCCTTTAAAATCAAACTACGGTAGTTTTAGCTGCGCCTATCGGAGGGTTGTAGAAATAAGCAGATTTTAAATAAATAATGCTTATTTTTATACAAAGTGAATTTTGACAGAAGAGTTAATAATCTATTGAATCAAGATATGATGTAACGACTAAGAGGGAAAATGTACATGTTGTTTTCATTTTCATTTTAGCACAGACAGTTGTGATCAAACATGTATTTCTCTTAAAGGGATGATTGGAACAACCTTTGACCTCTGTAGAAGTCTTCCTATGTCCAGAACAATGTCTGCTGGGCTTCTGTTTTTCATTCAAATCATTTAAATTATTCAATTAAAGACCTATTAAATCAACAGGTTTTGTTGTTTGTTATTAAGAGAATGATATTAAAACAGCTACAATGGGTCGACAGGTGCAATGTTAAATCATTATAGTTGCCCACAGCTAGAGGCCACAGTCTCTGGATCAGTAGCTGTGGTCATGCATTATCTTGAGCCCTGGGTCACTGTCTGAGCAGTACTGGTGTCACCTCAGTCATAGTCTCACAGACTTCGGCCAATTACTCAAGAACTTCATCAATTAATCACTGCTCCACCGGCCACTGCAGTGAGACCAGTGGCTGAAGGGTTACTGCGAGTTTGTCAAATCGATGAGGCAACAACATAAGAGAGGTCATTACTTTACCACTGTGAAAGCATGACTGAGTAAAGTATATTAGCACTTAGCACTATAAGAATTTTCTGTTGATAAGCTTTTAGTGCGTGTTATTAACCTGTTCAGAAGTGAGGGGGAAAACTAACAATCGTATGTTTGTTACTAAGATCTGACAGTTCAACTTGTTAAACCTGTTTAAGTAGAATTTGTAGAGATGGGTTTGTGAAGTACATGTGAAATACAACCTAAAAATGAAGACACCTATATTATTTAGCCTTTAGCTGAAAATGTATTTTATGCTAATCGCTACATTAAATAAATTGTAAAAAAATTGTGGGCAGTTGACTAAACTGAATAATTCCTGATTTAGGTCTCCTTTAGTTCTTTTTCAAATGACAATTGAAAACTATATATTTTGTAAAGTGGAGCTTGGTGTGTCCAATGAAATGATGTTAAAAAAGTCCCGATGACCTTGTGTTGTGTGTATAGCAGAGCGGTGAGCTGAAGTCAGTGAGTGACAGATGTAGGATTAACAGATGGCCTCTGATTGTGCTGAGCTCAGGGTTTGTGTCTCAGCACAAACTGACACTGGGATCACCGGGGCTCGGCAGAAAGCATTCGCCAACTTCAATTATGTAACATGTCCCAGGTCAATGTATGTTTCGGCTTTGTATCACATTTACAGATTTCAGGATTAATAGACAAGATTGACTGTGTCTTGTGCATGAGGAAATTAATGGGTGTTTGATCCTTGAAGGGGGGGGTATTATGCTAAATGAACTTTTCTGAGATTTTTTTTTAGTGCTGTTTCCTTGTCAAAAACATATCCTGAGTATTTTGTTTCATCTGAGCACGTTTGAGTAATCCTGCTCTGACCTTCTCAAGAGCTTGGTTTAAGTTTTTGTATGTACTAAACTTGACTTTTTTCTAGTGGTTTTAGTGGACATGCACAAATATCATCACAGATATCCCAAAAGAAAAGCTCCCAGAAAGAAGAAATTATATATATATTTTTTTTAATTTAAAAAAACATGAAATGTGTGATATATGGTGATAAAAGATTGTATTGTGAACGTGATACGAAGCTATGACTATCTGCTAATCTGAAGATACTCATGGCAATCAATATTGTGATCTTTGCAAAGATCTTTGCTTATTAACATATTGATATATATAGAGAGAGAGAGTAATATATATAGTAAAATATATATATGGTAAAAAATGTTTACACCATATTGCCCACCCCAATCTAGAGGTGAACAAAACTAATTCAAAATGTTTTTAATTTGGCCCCTATAACAGAAGACAGTATAAATGTAATGATTGCACGACACAGTAGGCGGCTCCCCTCTCCATTACACTGGGACTTCACCCTGACAGATCTACAAAGAATTATATTCAAAACAGCTCTAGTAACTCCAGGCCTATGCTCCAGGCCCACCAATGCACCAGCGTCTCTCTTCACACTCACTAATAAATGCTATTAATTACTACCATATAGAGGCTGTTGCTATGTAACCCAGTAGCTGAAAAACAGTGTGCCATTTCGGGTGAAGGCCTAGACACATGAAGTGGGAACAACAGATGCATGACAGTTCTTTCGGGGGTGTCGTTATGATATTTTATATAAATTACAGAACCGCAAAATGAACACCCAGAATCCCTTGGGAACGTCCCTTCTGCATCGTACCACGGAGCAGTTGATTAAGCCAGCTGAGGCCTCACACTTTTGTTCACATGATGTTAAAACATGAGGCATTACACTCACCTAAGTGCCCCGGCTGCTTTAATGACTTCATCCAAGACGTGACCTTTGAGAGATGAGTGGTTGACATAAAATGGAAATTGTTCAGCATCGCAATGATTACAATGGCTATAAAGACAGAGAAAGAATCTAAGTCAAAGCAAGTGTGTGCGTTATTGCAATAAAAGATTGTATCGTGATATGAAGTTATGACCATCTGGGACGATTGCTGAATCGTGATGCAGTCCATTCATTTATGTCCTGCTCTTCATTGTAATTTTTGCTAGAACAATGCCAGTGTTCATATTATTAAAAAAGGGGGGGAAATAGTACTAAGCACTATTATGATGAAGACACTGATAGCAGTAGCACCGTTATGCCAACTACTGCTAATATTGTGTTTTGTATTTTGATTGTAAAGTGGTGGCTGGTTTTCATCGAGCACCAATAGCCTACTTAATATGAACACTGGCCCTAGGTCCCTGTAGCCTGACTTTATGACAGTCAAATGACGTGGAATTGCACTGAAGGGGCTATATAAAGCTCCTCAGTGTCAGGCAGCATGAAGCTCAGTAACCAACATTTTCACAAAAGTACGTCCCTGTTAAGTCCTGAGATAGTACAACTCTGTAGGTGGCTCTGTCTCAGCCTTGGGATTATTATTGATTAAATTAATAAACAATGCATTACTTTCAAATCCATCCCTAGGGATCACTAATTATGTAAGACAGTCTATTTTACATTCGGTTTGTATTAAATTACCTCAGCAAAAGAGGCTGTGTTCACTTACATTGGTTTGATAGATAACTAAAAAATACTTGACAAACATTTGTGAAATTTTCAGAATAAGCCAGAAATGGGGAAGAAAGAAAATAAAAAACAAAAAACAAAATACGGATTATGTCTGTACCATTGTGAGATAGAGATACAGATCCCAGCAGCATGGGGTTTTATATAGCGCTCAAAGACGCTTTTACATTACATTATTCATTCACTCCACAGTCACACCCGGTGGTGGTAAGCTACTTGTGTAGCCACAGCCGCCCTCGGACGAGGACTCGAACCACCGACCCTCTGGTTGAAGGACGAGCGCTTTACCCACTGCGCCACTGCCGCCCCACAATAAGTTAGTAGTCAAATGTACCTTAAACAGAGACAGTAGCCTGTAGTCCAGTCCTCTTACGTTTACAGTAATGGATTATGCTTGTTCTGGTACAATTAAGGCTTTATATTTGTTTTTTAATGTCAATCAAAGTGTTGTTTTGGCCTCTAAAACTTGAACGGCTCTCTTTTGCATCATGCTTTGTAATATATAATGAAGACTGAACTCTTGCCACAGTCCCTGGTAGCATTAAAGAGACTAGGGAAGACACGGACCTAGCCTCTAACACAACAACCAAACACTGCTAATAGTTTATCTGATATCCACCATCAAGCGCTGAATTTGGGCTCTGATGCACACAGGGAGGGACTTCACACACTGGGTTCCTACTTTGGTCTTCAGGAATCGTCTCATCTATGTCTACAAATCTCCGCTCGCCCCATGTGCATTCTTGCCTTTCCATTTCCCCATCATTATCAAGGGCCTGCGTTGTAGGGCGTGATACACCTCTGCTAATTACCCCAGAAGTGTGATTGAAAAAAAAAAATCCTATGACCAAGAGATAATTGGTTCGATTCCCTGTAATGGTGTTGAAGGGTTTACTTAATTCATTGTCTTGCTATACTGAATGAAGACTACGGCACCTGAGCCACTGTCTCCATAAACGTAACTGTCTAATTGGTCAATCCATCAGAAAGCGAGTGCTAGTACCTTTTACGCAGAACCACTTAAGGCCATTGTAAATTGAAATGCAACTAGTCCTGCCTTTTCCTCATATTATCAAGGGCCTGAGTAGTAGAAGCGCTAGTGCTAAAGGTGTAACCAAGATCCACCCAGCTAATTACCCCAGGCGACTAGCATCACGGTATGCCCCCACCAAGAACAGATTAAACACTGGGGAATGACCTGCCCTAGATTTCATGCTACATTGAACTTTTAACAAATTATCCATGGGTCGTCCGCGGACAGCTAATTGCAAGAAGCATATGGTGTATTAGCTCATAATCAAGATTAAATCTCACATTTCCGACTTTTCTCCATCGCATCAGTCATCTCACATGCGAGAAGACTTTCCCCTCCACAAGCTAAAATGAGCGGAGGCAGATTCCTATCAAGCTATTATACAATTATAGATTAAGAACAAGCTAATGACAATTGGATTTTTTACACAGACAAAATGTAACTAAAACTGGTGTCCTTGTCATTTTCAAACCAACAAATGAATCAATGATCAAGTATGATACCATAATGATTTCTTCTGCTTCCCTTTTAAGAGATTGTTGACAAAATGAATAGATGAGCAATTATGGGTTTAGCGGCAGATGGTGAATCAAAGAGACTGTAAAGCGTTAAGGCTCGGCAGAATTCACAGAGAGAAAACAATGCGAATAAAAAATGTGTACAAACACAATTGATTTCTCGGTTTGAACCCTGGACTGGCGTGAAAAAACAAAAACTATGAGAAGGAAAAACACCAGCTCTGCATAAAAGTTAGTTTCAAGTGGTTCAATGTAAAAGCTGGAATGAACGCAGAGCAAGCGGCGAGTGAAGGGGTCCTTTACTAGATCAAAGTGGACTCCAGACTATTTTCAAACACATTAATGTCTGTTTTTGTTCAAGGTCAAAGTTCTTTCAAAGGTCAAGGTCAAAATCAGTTCTTGTTTGTATCATTTTGTCATCAACAAACTAACCTGCATTTGTTTAAAGACAAAACTTAAAAGCTGTTGTGAAGGCCAACCATCCAAGGTTTGAGGTGAAGATCATACCTTGTTCTGTTTCACTGTGTGAGAGTTTTATGCTCACAGTCTGGAATCATGACCCTCACGTGACCCAGGTTCAGATGGAAGAGACTGTTGTAGAGACGACTAGGATTCTTCCAGTTTAAGTTCAGTGAAGATTTATTACAGATCACACATAAGGTTTGCATGGCCATGGGGTTTTCCAGATTAGATACAGTGTCTGCCTGGTGAACAACTGAACACTAACAATGCAATCTAGTACTCTTAAGCTTGAGGGGCCTCCTCAGATGTTTGGCCTTGTACTTCACTCCCATCTGCCTGAAGGCACTCTGTGGAGAAACTATAGTAATTTCTACTCTTATATGATCACGTCTGCATTGAGAATGACAATATGGTATAAGAATGCAGGGGTCTGCATAAGGCCCGCAGCATCACTAAGGACCCTACTCATCCAGCACAAGGACTGTTCTGTCCGCTACCCTCTGGTAGACGATACAGGAGCCTGCCAGCACGCACTAAAAGA